>JAECUM010021612.1:0-42126 GCA_016617855.1 Megalonaias nervosa | reverse complement strand
AAATCTTGGGCATAGTGTGCCAATTCTTTTGTCCAAGCCTCAAACCCCCAACTTTTCCAGTCACGTACATCTTTCCAGTGAGGGTGCAAGTCACAAGCTACACACACATCATCGTACACATCTTCAGTGCCTAAAAGTTGATGAATCTTGTTTTCCCGTAGAGGTTGAGAAGTATCAAGATGAAAGCGCAAAGCTTTGAGCAGAATGAGTCTCTCGTGTACATTTAAAGGGACCACTTTCATGCTTTTTGGAGTGGCAGGTACTGTTCATAAAGAATCCACAAGGAATCAGCTGGTAAACGAAATCCCAGAAAGCAAGTCACTAAGAACACACTACACGTCGACCCCAATTCAATGGACACAGTTCTCATAATAGGTGTTGGTAATCCTCCACTGTTTGAATAGTGTCATTGATTTCCTTCCACGGAATCTGTAGTATCACGAATGATAAAGGTCGTGGCATAGTAGTCTGTTTTTATACCTCTTTTCTCTTACCTCAATCACTTCTCCTAGAGCGAAAGTAATGAACGTAGTGAGTAATTTCTGACCACTGCCATTCCAGGAAACGGTCAAGAATGTCAATAAAATCTTCAAATGTAAATGGTCTAAAGCGAAATAGTAGAAGAACGCACCCTTGATCCAGAGAAATCGGACTTGTTTGTTGACTTTGGTCAATTTCCTCTTGTGAATTTCTCGACACAAAAGTTCTACAGTCACTAATTGAGATTTGGCTCTGGCCAGTCCCTACCAAATGTCCTTGTAGATCTTCTCTTGCAATTTGTTTGGTAATGTTTGAAGATTATTTTTACATGGGGTTTAAATACTTGTCTAGGGGTTGTCCAACGCCTGACTCCTAACCAATCAGCTGGTTTCTTAAACGACATGGTATGCCCACTTCAATGACGAGGTCCCACTAAAGGCAGGTAGTGACAATCTGGAGACAATCGAGCATGTTCCAGGTAAGCGCAATCTTTCTTCTCCCACTCGTGAAGTGACACACCGCAACTGAAGCACTTGACTTTATCCCCTTTGCCCAAGTAGATAAATCCGGCTCTAGCTAATTCTTTGGGGGTAGGTCCTCCCAGATATTTTGGCCATTTTCCTCGAAAGGTTTGGAATCGACTTTCATAGTCACAGTATTCTGGCAAACGCACAGGGAACGAATATTCGTCTTTCACAGGTTCATTTCGATGAGGGTACGGTGAAATATGCAGGAGCCTGCTCAGTTTTACATGACATCCGTAGGGTGGTAGCCACATGGTTTCATTAGGATGACATCCACCATGAAAACCAGTAAAGTGAAAAGGTGTGCGATAACGAGTGGCATCACTTTCGCATCCATCAGGTTTGACATGCACAGCATCACCTTCCATGGTAGGTATGGTAGTAGTAGTAGTTATAGCAAAGGTCCCATGATAATGTGGTACTGAATTGCTAAGGTCATAGCGTATGGCATCCATGCCATCGCAAGGCACAGCATCATACTCGAGTTTTCTCTTGCTTGATACTTGCTGTTTGAAAGGATTCTTTTTTCTCGCTTGGCGTTTGTAGTGACAATGAACTATCAGTCTTGAATGTTGTCCCTTTTTATATGCTCGCCAATATCAGTGTGACCGTACGGTAAAGTAAAGTGATTGGGAAGCCGTACTCGCTTCTGGTACATGATTTGATAGACTTTTTCCAAGGGTTGGCTAGTGATTTGGTGTGTGGGTAAAGGTACGATATTGTGCGGTTTGTGGGTGGTCACTTTAAAATTTCCATCCTCTCCAGACTGCAAGGCTTCATTCAAGACGACAAAGTTTACCAGTTGACTGGTGCGATAATTGAGAGTCAATCCTTTCACTTTGCACTCCGTGTACACTTCTCCTTGAGGGTCATGGTATTCGTAGCCATAATTTTTGGGATCGCCACTTGCAAAACTTAGAATCTTGTCTTCGGGATGCTCGTCCGTTCAGGCTCCTAAATGGTCTCCTTCGATGACAGGGTGAGGTTGACCCAGGTGATCAATGTAGATGCAACTGTCCATGTCAAAATACAGCACACGATCTCCTAATAGGTGTAACGCTTCATACAGTTTTAAGCGAGCATGGGCTGTCATGTAAGCCGCAATGATGACATTTCCAAATTCGTCAGCTTCTACAAAGTCCAGTTCTTCTTCATAATTGACTAAGATCAAGTCCTCACGAAGGACGCCCACGTGTTTCATGTATTTCGTTTTGTCATGAATCATCTGGAAGTAGCGGGAAGGTTCTGTCAAATACTCCGTCTTGGGTAAACACAGTCGTTGTGCCATTTTACCCAACAAGCAATTAACATCACTTTGGCAAACAATTGCCTTCCTTCATTTTTCTCAACGTGGTCTAAAGTGATGCCTTCCTGCTCCCAGTATTTCTCTTTGAATTTTTTTTGGTCTTCGGGAGTGTGGCAGCAGGAAGGATAGCTGCTAGCTTCTTGTTTCAGTTTCAAAAAGGCATTCACGTAGTCTGCAAAAATGCCTTTCTGAGTCTCGTCGCTCTTGTGGTATTTTTCTGTCTTGGGAAAGTGGTAAATTTCATACACTTCCAACAGTTGGTATCCCAAGTCCAGAGCTTTAAACAATTCCACACTGACCCACGTTCCTGTCAAGGCATGTTCTTCCTGAGTGTGCTGACAAGGTCAGTCTTGGTTGCGCATTTCAGCACAAGTACAACACAAGGGAAACATTAGTTTTCCTTGGCAATGGTGAGGTAAAACGGGATGGTACAAGTATGTGGGAGGCAAGACTTTACATTTGATCAATCCTTCATATTGTCGAATATTGTCCACGTTGATTTGTTCTGCCAGCAATTGTGGGTGCCCTACGGGAAAGGGACAATATTTGCACACGTATGGATACAGAGAACACATGTCTAAGTATTTGTTTTCCTCTCCTTTCTCTTCGTTGGTTTGGTACAGCAAACAGGTGGCATTCGTCCGTCCTCCGTACAAACTGTCCCTTGGATTCAGTGGGTCTACCAGCTTGTAACTTTCCACGATGCGCTTAAACTCGGGATCGGTTTTCAATCGCTGATCGTACTCGTGTTCCCACATTTCTACCACTTGGTATCCTTGCTCTTCTAACTTCAAGCATCGCTGACAAGTGGTCTGGTACAAGTCTTCCATAGTCCGTTGTAAAAACTGATTTTTAGCATTACATTGAGGGTAGCAGATAGGACATCCGTGAAATAAGCACCCGTTAAACTTATACACAATCTGGGGGTTTTCTAAGTCCCAGCCATCTACCGAATACGTTCCGATGGTCTTTTCGACTCCTCCGTTGCAGGCATGTTGGATCCATTTGTCTTCCTTGTCGCACAAGTAATGAAACCAGCATAGGGCTTTGACTGAGTATTGATGTTTGACAAAATTGGTTGTTTGAGGACTGATGACAGCCAGGGTGTTTTCAGGCATAAATCGTTGGCGGTACACTAAGGAACACGCTTTGGCAATGGTGCAGGCTTCTTTCAAAGGATCGATCCCTCCGTGTTCCATGAACAGTTCTCGAAATTTTCCACAGCATCACCTTAAAATGTCTACGTTGGAACGACAATATTTTAACATTTCTTCCTGAAAGTTGAAGGGGTCCGAGGCGTGAGTCTGGTACCAAGCGTAGAAAGCTTCTCGTTGTTCAGTACGCATGTTGTCGGGGTCATAGTAGTGAGCCTCAGGCAAATGGGGTAGAACAGCGTGTTGACTGGCTTCGGTACTGAAAAAGTGCTGAAAATAGCCTTTGACCATTTCTGTCATTCCAAACGTTTTAGGCATGCGACTCAAAGGCATGGCCAAGTAACTCATCGAATCTTTAAACTTCACTTGTCCCACTTGCATGGAAATGAGTTTGGCTCCGTTCAAAGTCAGTTTAGGACGTTCGGTGCCTTGTTCCGTATAGTATCTCAAAACAAACTGCCCATCGTATCCCGAGAAATTGTGAGCCATCACCGTGGCATAGTGATGACAATCTCCGTAACGTTTGATGTCCTCTTAACTCCATGTCTTGTCGATAGGGTTTAAGATCCATTGGGCGAAATCAGTCAGCGTGTTTGGTCCCCAAAAGATTTTTTCACGTCCTCCAGGAATCTTGCTACAATGAGGGCAATGAGTCAAGATAGGTTCTTGGATGCACTTCTCACACGCTCGGTGAGCCACGCAGAAATTAGGAATGTGAATGCCAGTCTCTTGCATGCATTCGAAATCGAAAAAGATGAAATTCCCTTTCTTCTGGTCATTATTTTCTTCTTCATATTTGGATTGGTATTTTTGAATGTAGCATTGGTGTTCCAAGTCCACGATTTAGCGACAAATGTGACATCGTTTCTTTCCTCGACAAACGTGTAATTTGTCACTATTGGTACGTATGCCTTGTCCACAAGTAGGGCACAGTCTCAGGAGTTGACAAGCACTTTTCTACTGTGAACTTTGCATCTTCAGATGTTGTTGGTAACAGGTTGGACTGACAAAAGTGCGCTGACAAGTTGGGCAATGCACTCGTTCTTGTCCTTCATCAAGACAGGGTTTAGAGGCTAAACATCCCTCACATTTCGATCCACAATGCTTGTGTTGCTCTCGATTGTTATAGCCATAGTCACATTTCTCACAGTAATAACCGTACCCCAGGAATGCAGTGATACTGGTGATGGCATCGAAATGTTCATCGTGATGATAGACGTGAATGTATTTTCCGTCTTTGAAATATTTGTCTCGAAACAACAGAGGTCCGCACACTTCTTGAGGGTGCACTTTCAAGGTGTAGCGTGGAGCCAAGATGTCTTGCAATTTTTGCATTTCAGGAATGCCGCAAGGTGTGTCTTTGGATAGCCCCGCTTGCTGTAACAGGAGTTCTGCTTCTTTTCGTTGTTTGGCTCGGTCCGATTGTCGAATAGTTTTCCAGGCTCTTTTCCATTCTGCCGTGTCGTTCTTGTCGGCATACGTTTGTCCCACCATGATGGCATGGACTAAACACATCAGGTCTTGAGGGTTGTTAATTTGAATGATGCTGCGCTTGATGCTGAGAAGGTCGTCCACCAATAACACCTTTTCGCATCCCGTCCCTTGGGGAAGAGACACGTGGGTAATGAACAGTGTTGCTTTTCCATCGTGATATGAAACTTGTCGTTGGATTGCTGTACATGTTGAATCTTGTCCATGACTTTGGAAGGTGTCAGTCCTGCTGGACTGCTAAACTCGATCCAAACGGGGGACTTCAAATTGTCGTGATGAATGGAAAATCTCAAGCGGTCGTCTTCTTTGGCTTGACATTGCCGTTTCAGTGTGGTTAACAAAGAATCCCACACATCAGTGATGAAACTTCTGCTTTCTCCAATGGTACGTTGGACTTGAAATCTTTAAACTTCACCGCATATGTGTAGGCCGTAGTTCTAAATTTTCTGGAGGAACGTTTGTCCGTCTCTCGAATGTGGTAGTACTTTTCAGGGTTTACTGGTGGTGATGGACTTTGACTGAGTGTAGACTCTCTGCGTCTGGATTCTGGCTCACTCATCTCATCTTCAAAATCGCTGGCATGAATTTGAGGCAAGACTTCAGCTACTGTGCGAGGTGATAAATCACGTTTCTGCCTCTTACTTTCTTCTCTTTTCTTTACGAAATGATGCGATCGTTTCATCTTGACTGCAAAAAGTCAAATGACTACATTTGAAACGCCATGGACCCCTACATATTTATGGCAGGCTTAGTGCATATATAAAGGGCTGGTGACTTCCCTCTCAGTATTCATTTTGCTCTCAAGCTGATCAGCACGATGGAAGAACCCACACAGATTGAACTTCTGATTAGAGCTTGGCAAGGTGTCATACGAAAGTTTTCTTCAGACAAGCCGACGGACTACTCTCCCTCCTTTCGAGATAAAAGTCAAGATACTTGCTATATCTGCCAGAAGAAAGGGCATTGGGCTACAGAATGTCCAGACCGTCAAAAAAGCAAGACCAGTGTCAGAAGAGACAAAAGTCAAGATACTTATCATTGTAAAGAGAAAGGACATTGGTCTTCAGAGTGCCCTAAGAAACAACAGGAGCAGGAGGAGGAGGAAGAAGAAAAAGAGGTACCCTCGGCAAAGGAAGTACCCTGACACGTTCAGAAAGAGAAGACGTAAAAGAAAAGAAGAGAAAAAAGTGAGGAAGAAGAAGAAGAAGAGGAAAAAAAGTGTAAAAGTGAAGAAATTAAAAAAACAGAGAGTGAAAGAAGAAGAAAAAAGACACAAAAGAAGTCTATGAACTTTTTTTAAAAAGTGTTATGTTGTGATATTGAATTGTAAATATTTGTACCAGAATAGACCAGACTGAAAAAACGTAAGTGTCTCTTGGTTTTAATTGTTTAGAATAATAAGGATCTACACACATGCACTCACAACACGTACATCATAGGGTTAAACAAGGGATTTTGAATTTTAATTGATTTTGGCAAAATGAAATAGTATCTCTTTTCGAAAGAAGTGAGTGGCCCTGAAAAGGACCATTGGGTGTTTGTTTTTAAAAAAAAATAAACTACTTAGGAACGAGAAGCAATCCGCTTTAACTGCCTTAAGCCTTTGCCATGACCAAGGGCTGCATGTGGACTTGCTCCTGTCAATGATTGGGTAGAAATCACTAGGGGTGGTATCTCTGGTGTAGTAACAGAGTTAGGCTGTTTGGCTCGGGAAGGCCTTTTTCTCTTGGGTCGTAATAAAGAAGTCTGATACATTTGTTTTAGGCTTCTAACTCGGCCAAAATGTCCAAGAGTACCGTTACCGTTTGAGGTTCACTGTTCTCCTTCTCTCCTAGCCTTTGTTTCTTCTCTACTGCTTCTTCTTCCTGTCGTTTCCTTCTTGCCTCTTCTTCTTCTTCTTCTCGCTGTTGCTGTTCAAGGAGAAATGCTTGTTCTGCTTCTTTCTGCTGTTGTAAAAATTTCTCCAATTCTTCTTTCTGTCTTTGTTTAAAATCGTCGACGTGTGTTAAAGGAGAAGGTGGCGAAGGTACTGGTGCCGGAATAAATTCTTGTGAAGAAGAGAAAAAAATCTACTAAATCCCAATTGAAATCAACCTCTTCTGGAAGTAGCGCTGAGTTAACTTTGGTAGCCACTGCTATGCCATCACTTCTCGTCTCCACAGCCGGCGCACCCCAATTCATGGTCTTCTTAGTTTCCGTCATGTTTCACAAAACAATGTTGCATCAATTCACTGCGCACAGACGCTAGTGCACCTATATAGGGAATGTGATGTCACAGGTAGCTCTCCTCGGATTGGAAGACAGACACCGCGAAGTGACTGAATTTTGTAACGTATGTTGGGATTGGTGAACAATTTCAATCCGTTTCGATCCAGTCTTCCACTATAAATAAATGCAGTTCACTTTATTCCCTTCACCTGTTCTCGTCACAAAGATATGGACCAACGTTGAATCGTCTACTTTCATATCGTCATTGTTTTTCCGTACAGACTTACCCATGTATGTGAGATCATCATGGAGAATCGTTAGGATCACCGAGACAAGCGTTTGGAAAAGAAGGACCTATGTGGAAAGACAAGGCTGTCTGAAGCGAGTTCTGATTTATGGACCAGAGGTTAGATGAAGCTTGAGAAAGAGAAGAAGGCCTATGCGATGCCCTCTATGTTAACGAAATGGTGTGTGTTAACATAACAAACAATGGTCCTTTTCAGGGCCACTTCATATGCCTCAAAAAGATATTAATTCTTTCTTGCCTAAAAAATTTTTTTATTCGATTTTATAATTTGTGTAGATATTTATTCTCTCTTCCCTAAAAAATTTGTTTAGTCAATTTTATAATTTGTGTAGGATAGATTGATGTTCATCAATCGATGGAAAAAATTATATATAATACATACTCTACTAAAACACGAACGCGACTGATTCGTGTTTGTATATAGAAACGACACAGGTGGCATGACGTCACAGTACTACATTGCTACATTGTTGCCAGTGACCAGTACCGTGACGTCATGCCACCTGTGCCATTCCACTTGTCCCTATACAAAATTCCCATTGACGCTATATGGTCCCAGGGTGTGCTTTTGAGACTATAAATCTTGAGGCTATGGTACAAAAGTGATATTTTTGAGGCTATAAATTCTGAAGCTACGTTACAACCCCTTCAAATTAACATTACGGTCTACGTGAGGCTACGGTATCCCCTATTACTACTAAGGTTATTTTATCACCTGCAAAGAAAATATAGATTCTTCAAAACAACATCACTTTTGTACAGTGAATATAATGAATATGAATCAGTTAATAAAATGTTTTTGGGGATAATTCTTCAAGCAGTCACTACTTAATATAACCAGTGTGTTCTTGAGGCATAATTTACAAATTTATTTGATACATAGGAGGTTCTGTAGGGAGATATTACCGAAGCATAAGGATAATAAAAACACTTCTATCTTTTCAAAACAGAAGACTGCATGTGATAAACATGCATAAAACCAACATTCAAATGAACAATATAACAAAAACACCAAACAAATAATTAATATCCTTCCTATGATATCACTGGTGCTATGATACTGTGGTATTCCAAGTTTTCAGTATTTTACTGCGAAGTACCACCTATCACATGCTTATCACCATGCATTGGATGACCATGTTACTAGTTCTGCATCATCAATTGGATCTATGTACACCATTGTTTCCAATAATGGTCACATCCCACGTTTTCAAACAGAATCTATATCTTCTTAAATCTATATAACTGTAAACAATCTGTTGTCATCTTAAATATCCTGTGATGTCATGCAAGAGTCAGGTGACATGATTATCATATTTGTCAAGATTGAATCTAAACATATAAGAGTCAAAATGTAAAGTATGTAAGTAATGTTGTTGTTTTCTGTAAGTTCTGATAGCTTTTTCAATTGACAGGTGTTGACTTTAAAACTTTGTGTCACTTTATCTCTTAGCACATTAAATGTGCATTTAAAACATATCACTGGTATACTTTTGTTTAAAAAGAAAAACCATTTCCTAAGCATTATTGACAACCGATGTAAATAATGTGCATTCTCAAAAACATATTTATACATAAATCATCAATAAATCTATATGAAGAAATCAACAGAAGAATGCTCTCATCACAAAATCTTATCAGAGCAAAATACAACATTAACAGTGCATGATGTGACACCATCTGTAAAAGAAACCAGGCTACAAAAAATTCAAAGAGCAAATTTCTGACATCAACATTAGAGTCTAGTCTTTAATTTATTTTGGACATAATTATTAGGTAAAAAACAAACGTGTGTTTCCAGTTGCCTGACTGTCCCAGTTTTTTCTTGCTGACCCTAGCACTTTTTCCCCCCAGGGTAAAAACAAAATTCCTGAAACAAATTTGATCATTTAATTGAGCTGGTTTTGCCCAGTATTTATAGTGCTTAGTAAATAATATAAACTAATCATTATAATATATATATATATATATATATATATATATATATATATATATATATATATATATATATAATGTTTTAAAAATAAAAAATACCTACCTACATTAATTTTAAACCAATGCAATAGGTAGCACACATTTCTTATTTTTTGATAACTGCTAAACTTAACTATTGTTTTGGTCAATGTTTACAGGCATCATCAATATCTGAAAAAAAGAATTCAGATGTTCACATAAACACTATACTGTTCTCAATAATACTCTCAATATATCACTTTGCTGGGTTTTCTTAACATACTTCCTCAACTTTCATGTGAATTTTAAGCAACATATACATCAGGATCCCAACATTAGGATACATATTATAAGCCATTACATATATTTTACCATATTACTAAGGTATCAGAGTAACTTCTCTTTCACAACCTGGAATCTACCTGTTGTCTGTTTAAAAATCTTTTCCCACAATCATCTGTTTGAAACTGGAAATGAAATGCACTTAAATAATAATCAAAAAAATAAATAAATAGACATATATAATACCTTTAAGTGTCTTTAATTACTTGTTTGCTGATTGTTAATTTTACAACCTGCAATACTGTAGTACTCTGGGCTAAACACTTCATTAAAGTTCATGAACATTTGGCCTCTTGTTTCCAAGTCTGCCTAAAGACCTCAAGACAAAGACTAACCCAAAACACCATTAGACTGTCCGAAAACACTCTCACCTACCGAAGATACATGTATATAATTATAGTGAATCAAACCCCCAAAAAATGATAAGTGATCAGTAAAATTCTGCGTTATATAATTAACGAGTAAGATCAAGAGTTTTTTCCCCTGTTTTTAATCACCAAATGAAAGAACCCATGACTACCCTAAAACAAAAAAACACTATCCCAAAACACCCTCAACTACCCAGGATACATGTAGGCAATTTAATAAAATCAAACCAAAAAAAAAAGGACAGTGATCAGTAAAATTCTACACCGTATAATTATCAAGTAAGATCAGTCAAGTTTTTTCCCTTGCTGATAATTACTGAAGGAAAGACTTCAAGACATTGCAAAACTGCACTAAAACACCAAAAGACTGTCCCAAAACACTCTCATCTACCCAGGATACATATACAGAATTACAATAACTTAATGAAATATACAAGTTTTGCTGCATTCTCTCTCTCTCTCTCTCTCTTTGATCATAGATAATTCTAACTAAACCACTTTTATATAACAAAGAGCAACACACTTAATAAGTCAGAATCATATGTCACTACATTAATACATTAATATTTCCTAAATTCTTTTAAAGTTTTTGTTTTTATAATCTTTAATGTGACAAAGTGCAGTATGCTGAATAATTAGAACCGAAGGGTGCTATATTTATAGTTTTAAAATTCTTTATGGGCAAAATTCAAAATTCATAACATCACAAGATGGGAAATTTTCAGTTGTTATTAAGGCAAAAGGAACAGCATGCAAATCAAGACAGTGACAGCATCTATTGGACAAAAGGACATAAATGCACTGATTGCTTTTGGCAGGGCTTTAAATGGCAAATGGTAAATGTATACAACAGTAATACTAAATGACATCAAAAAGGAAAGGAAACATGACAAAAAGTAATATATATGTGTGTATCTAATAAGAAAGAAAGAACCCCACCCCCAAATATCAATAAAAATGGGCCATGGAAAGAGTACCTCTTCGTGGTGTGGCCTGGACACATATGGATAAACGAAAATAAAATGAGTATTCAATTATTTTTTACAGTGCATTTGGTATTTATATATCCATACATAACAGAATCCTTTTATTCAATGCTTAGAATCACAAGCACAATAACTCTTTCATTGCTGTGGGTGACTAGGTAACTGGCTTAAGCATTTCTTGGATTTTTATTTTTAAATTTTGGGGTGTTTAAGATTAAACGATTATCTGTTCAAATGAAAGAATTCCAGCTTGGGGTGTATTCAAGTGTGTTTTGGGCGTCTTAGGGTGATTAGTCACTCCACTCAGTCAATTACCTTACAAAGTGTTTATTTAGGCAGCGAGATGTACAGAGGCTCTTTACAAAGAAAATTATATGTATCCATCAGTGAATAGAGGGCTGGGGTTTGTGTGCTCCAATCTTTATTTTATGTGCTATTAATGTTATTTTAAAATATATTATTTACGCCGGAGCATACGTACAATAGCATCACAGGAAAAGATTGACTTCTGTGAGGTGTATCAAAATGGGTGACGTCCTGCACGATCTTTACGACCAGGGGTAGTCTGATGAAAGCTCGTGAATAAATGTACGAGGGAATATATCATTGTCATTTCTGACCCGTACTTTTCTAAAATAACTAATATTTCCAAAATAATGAGAGATATATTTATGAAAACGTGAAAGCCAATGCTTAAGTGCGTCAAAACTGGGGAGTCCATGATATGACAGTACAGTACTGTAGTGCAGGGTGGTCGAACTGCAGGCTTGCGGGAATCTTTTGTGTGGCCCGCACTCATACAAAAATAAGTTCTATAATTACAGCATAAATTAGCATGTATGACCCGCTAACTTTACATTTTTGGTTCATGTGGCCAGAGGGTTGAAGATAGACCTGGTCTAAGACCACCCTGCTGTTGTGATGGCGTTTTTGTTTTTTCAGGTGCTACAAATCACTTAGATCTTGGAAAAAGCACATGGTTTTAGAGAACGATTAAAATTTCATCGCTAACTTATACCTAAAAAAGACGGGACTTAAAGAATTACAAGATTTTTTTCCACACGTTGATTTAGTAAGTTCTTTAGCCTATATGCTGCTAGCCACACAAAATTTGTGCCGTAACTTCCCATGAGGAGCATTCATTATTTTCATTGAGGGAAAAACTTGGAAATTTAGAGCGCCGTCTGTTGTCATAATGCCATGTCTAATACTGTGGTATCCCATTATGACAACAGGTGGACACGAGTTGGACAAGAAAGACGATACTGACAAAATTAGATTGTTCCAAGGCAAAATCAAAATGAAATCAGGAGTTGGAATGATGTAATTTGTAATATGGCAAGTTTATAAATAGAATATAAAACTTGTAATACGTGACACAGCATTTGCCATTTGACAAATTACAGAATGAATTCAGCGTTGGCAAAAAAAGCAAGATACAATGACACAGAAGGAAAGCACTTGCATCTAGCCCTTTACAGTCTGCATCCAGGAAGAATACAGGGATATAATTCTGAAAGTAGCACTTGCAAGCAGTCATTTACAATAACGCATCAAGGAAAAATAGAAAATACATGCATAGAATTATGGCGGTAATCCCTCTCCATAGATAATAACATCTGTTTCAAGTTTATGATGATTTGTTCGAATAGCTATTGCTCTTATAAAACTAACACCACCGTCAAGTGCGTACTTGTAATCATCAAACTCAATAATTGTTTTTTTAACAAAATCGCGAGGTAAACGTTTTGCTTTTTTGTTATTTTATTATTGTCTAGCAACACGGCGTACATTTTGCTGCGCAATCCAGTAAAGTATTTGATGATGAGGGAGTTCATTTCATCCATAAACTTACCATTAACCTTTTTATTTATGTTATCATAAAATTTACTATCACGAGGATAATAGGAAAGAGCAAACAGATGTCGGCTATCAAAGACATCCTGATATACATCCTCACATTCGATTTCATAAACAAGCTTGTCAGTATCGGTAAACAATAGTTTACTTGACGGCCACTGCTTCTTAACAAAATTATAATGAAAATCGTACATGAGCCACTTCGACAAATCAAGTACAGAAGCTCCAACATAAATCGGTTTATTTAGTTTCAGATTTGTTTTTCTTCTTTGTATTGCGACAAGGTTCTCATTAAAAATTTTCATACTGACAAAATCATCATCTGATACAAGTTTGTTTCGGCGGTCGATATCATTAACCAGCTCGATGTTTACTCGCTTTCTAATATTTTCCATTGTCTTACCAAAGACGGAGTTGTTCATAAGCTTAAAGAAGTTTTTCTCGAAATCAGTTTTCGCTAAAGCTCTCCTTGAGGTGTTTGAGCTGATATAACCTCTCATCCATGGCGACTGATTGAATTTTAACACACGATGAACTTTCCTCAACACAAGACCAGTATCTACTGCTTGCTTTAAAACTTTGTAATGCAAAACATAATTTTGCTTATCAAGTAAATTTGGGACTAATTTTATTTATCATAGAATTTTGTTTCGGTGACGATATTGCTTGTTGTTCCTGATATAACAAACTATAATCGATTATCATTGATTCCGCACAGAATGGATAATCGTTGTGTAAATCGTGTAACGAAGTAGGATAGTCGAGATCAACTTCAACCAAATACGAAACATCGTCAGGTATCTTTTTTTCTGTTTCCGCCAGAAATTGGCCAGGTGTAATCCAACGAAATCCACCAAACGACATTGGTTCTGACATTACATAATCATACAAATTATTTGGATCTAGTTAAATAATGTATTTCGATGGTTTGTTAGGATCATAATTCAACATGTATTTATTTTTTGCTTCAGAATATTTTTTGTTATAACGCTAATACCGCCACGGATACCTTTTTCGATAAAATTAAACATGTCAACATCTGTCAGTAATTCTAACTCCACCTTACTAAACTTTAACAGAGCATCCCAAGATAACCCAGCAGCAGAGTAATACCAACAAGGATCTAGTCCATAATTGTTATACCTTACTTTTCAAAAACTCTCAAATACATCAGCTAACAATAGCGCATCCGTTTTCAAATACAAATCATGATTATCGCCAGATGTCTTGCAATTGAATTCTTTCCAAAAATCTTGCGCGTATTTGTACTCATCATCGGTTATATTTTCGTTTTTTTAGCTGTGAATAGAATTTATCTTTGTCAGGTAAAGAAGTTTCATCAAATTTACTCCAATCATCGAGATACTCTTACGGAAACACTCCTTTTTTGTTAACAAACTTGCTTTGGCGCCGAAACAATCCTGTAGGTTATAAAAATCGCTACAACCTTTTACCAGCTCTTCTGACGATGCTACCATAAACTGTAGGCTGTCGGTAAAACGCAACTTACCTAAAGGAACTGACATATACTTTTCAAAATTATTTGGAATACACTTGATTACGTTATCGAGTTTTAAAAGAGACGTTATTTCAGGATCACTAAAAGCTTCTACGATAATATGACTGTCATATCCTCTGAAATTGTAAAGAACAACTGGAATAAAATCTGGGGCATGAAACTTTAGATTACACTTATCGTGAGCCGCTCCACAATATTGTCCTGTCAAATGACAATGATCACGTACTTTTTTATTACCAGGCGCTGGTGATACACGTTCTGTGTCAAAGGCTTTTTCACAAATATGACAAAAATTTGCTTGTTAGTGATTGGATTACTGATGGACCGTTAATTTTACCATTGGAACGATTCTTTTTAAACGTTTAAATATATCGTCAACTTCGCTAATCAACTGCTTGAGAAGCCAAAACAGCTGGATCTTTACCGCGATATATTTTAATCAGTTTGGATAAACTCGGATTAACACAACAAACTATCTTATACGCGACTCCGCATGGAACATGATTTTGAGTTTTTCTTGTGCTCGATTGGTTAGGATTATTTTCGGCGCCAAGTACAGGTTGAAGTAAACACTCAAAAGTCGGCGTAAATAACGAAAGGAATTTTTAGTTAATTTTTATGATTGACAAACCAAAGAATTTTTTCATCCTCGCCTGGCATTGTTATTCGTTGTACATCAATACAGTATTGTAGATGCTAGTTTTTCATTGTCGGAGCAACCGTGTAAATAACGATAGCAGAAGTACTTCTTATTTTTTTGTTTACTGTACTGTTTACCAACAAGTCTGTTGAAGTTTTTGATCCAAACGTAATGATTTTGATAGGTTTGTTGTCGATTGCGAGGCTGTTTCAAAAATATATCTTGGATAGACGTTTTCATGCTCGTCAAGACCAAATACGTTAACTGAAATATTATTTTGCTTTTCAAACTTTGGTATTTGATTTTCTGCAACTGGAAAGTCAATACCAGTAAAATTTAATTTTGATACATGAGGAAAATATTTGTCAACACGATCGGAGTGTTCTGTTTGCTGGAAACATCGCAGAAAGAATAGCCCACTGGAAGCACCTATGATCAAAGTTTTTGACGTTAATACAGCATTTTTTGTTTTTTATTTTTTGTGGCAGGTCAATATATGAATTACCGAGTAATACGTTATATTTCATTGTGTGAAATAAAATTTCAATTATCATCTCAAACTTCCAACCAGAACCTGATTCGGTGAACTTTTCTATCTTTTTCCAAATTTCCTGGTGTATATTATCAGCTAGCAATGAAAGATTAGTTCCAAGTAAAACACGTTGGATTTTGCATTAATAAAAGGATCTGCAATTTCCTCGTCAGTCGACTCGTCTGTCACATGTAATTTAGAAAATATAAAGTGATACTAAACCAGGATATTCAAACCCTTATGTTTTTCAAGTTCACGTTTTATAGTTGGTTCTAGCAGATGAAAAGATTTATAGAGGTAAAATTTGCCAGAACGATTTGTTTATCAAATCGATAGCTGTTATCAAATCCTGCGAAAGAAGTAGCTATTTTTGTAGGTTCTCCTATAAGGCTCTTTTTTGCTATATCACGTAACTTCTGCATTGTTATATACTGTGCTATCAAATGTCTAATTGAGTGTTCAACTTCTTTTTTTTTTTTTTTTTGAGGGTGCTCTCCCTGGTTGATCTTTTCAGACCATTTAGGGAGGCCCTCCTGCCCTACATGTATTGATTGTGCTGTATTATATCTTTGTTTTTTTTAAATGATTTCTGTTAATGTTTGTATAATGTGGTATTTTTTTGTTTGTTTATATATATATATATGTTTTTTTCATTCAAAATCTTCGAGGTATTCGTCTGCTTGCAATTCAAAGAAATATTCTTCCATCATTTTGATTTCTTCTTCTTCTTGTTCTTCTTTCTTTCTCCTTTTCTCTCTCCTTTTTCCCCTTTCTGTTTCCCTCTCTTGTTCTGTTGTTATTGTTACTGTAGGATTAGTTGTTTGGATTCCTGTTTTTAGTTTCCCTGACATTGTTGTTACTGCAGATTTTGATTCCTGTGCTTGGGCTTGTTGATTATATTTCTGACTTGTTTCAGTTGCATAATTTCCCTTTTTTATTTTTTGTATTTGTTGTTGTTGTTGGCTTTGTCCCGTTTGTTGTTGTTGTTGTTCTTTTATTGCTGTTGCTGTCAAATTGGTTGGTAGGATTTCTGCTGTTAATGTCTCTGTTTCTGTTGTTACTGGAACTTGATTTTGTTTCCCCTGGATTTTATTTTCTTGTCTTCTTGTTTGTTTCTGGTTTATTTCTCCTTTACTTTGTTGCTCCATTTCTGTTACCTTGTTTTCCTGTAGATTGTTCTCTAGCGCCTTTCTTTTTTCTTGTTGTTGACTTGCTGTTGCTGATTCTGCCTTTGTCTTGTTTGTTGTTGTTGTTCTTTTATTGCTATTTCTGTCAAGATCGTTCGTTGGACTTCTGCTGTAAGTACCTCTGTTGTTATTTGGCCTTGTAGATTTTGTTTCCACTGTTGATTATTTTCTAGTTCTCTTATGTGTCCCTGGTTGTTTTCTCCTTTAGTTTGTTGATCTATTTCTGTTAATGTTTCATTGTTTCCCTGTCTTTTTTCTTGTTGTAGTTGTTGACTCTGTTGTTGTTTTCGCCCTATTGTTTGTTGTTGTTGTTGTTGTTGCTTTCCTTGTCTTTGTTTTGGAATTGGTTTCTCAGGTTGATTCTGTGAGTTTTTTGGACATTTATGAGGGGTATGACCTGTTTGCTCACAACGGTTATATTTTCTCTGGTATATGCAACCCTTATACCATGATTTTGTAAGGAAGCCATTTAAAAAGAATGCTCTTTTTACTTCTGTCAATTTGGTCTTTTCAATTTCTAGTATTCGTATTCCATTGAAGATTTTGGTTAAAGGAATTGTATTTAGTTTTGATGATATCACCTTTATTTTCAGTTTTTCTTCAAACTTCTCAACGGTAGCATGTAATGGTATTTCCAGTGGGATGTCTGATGCATGTAGTTCAGCCGACTGTTTTTTTATTTTCTTCAATATAGGTGCTGGTTTTCTTACTGTCACAGTCTCCCCTAATATCGTCATTTCTCCATATGGTAGCACTGGTTGGTTCCCTCTGGGTCTTAATATAGAGCCTTTGTAGCCGTTTGGGTTGATGCAGTAAATCTTTGGTATGTATTTCGGATCTTTAACTTTTATTGCAATCATTACCGAACTTAAGCTCGGTACTCTTTCCCTTGCTATTTTTGATGTGTCTATATCTTGTGTTCCTTCTTTATATTCCCATTCCAAGAAGGATCCTTCTTCTGTCTCTATTTGCTTTGTTTTGAAATATTTATCGAAATCTTTCATTGCTTTTCCAGCCCTGTGGTTCGCCATTTTTTCTCGTGCAGTTCTTGCCTCTCGTGAATTGTTTTCACTGATTTCTCTGTCCATTTTGTAGAAATTTTCTATATTGTTTATATCATTATAGTTATAGTTTTTAATTCATGATTCTAGAATTCCCTTTCGATGTGGTAATGTTCCATTTTCATTGCTTTATTACTGCCTGTGGACTCTGCTTTGTCCGGGCCATTTTGAGATTTAATTCAGAATGACTTGACTTGTTAAACAGGAGTTTCAGAATTGAATGTTCAACAGGTATTCTGTTTATAGCGCACTGCACTATACACCTGTCGAAGGGCTAAGCAAAATACGTACAATTAAACAAACGGATTTCGTATAAGAATAATGGCACAGAATTTAATGACAAAAACAAGCGAGCAGGAGTGTTATCTTGTCCACCCCAAATACAACCTGTACGCGGGGAATATGTTAGGGTCGGTGATACAAGTCAAATACGGACAACCGTTTGGTAAAGCAACGCCAGCTGGTTATGAGATTAGCGTCAAAGGTGATAATGCTGAGCGAACTGAAATCTTAAAGAAAGATTTTATTTACACATTATTTTGTGACGATATTCCAGAGGGACAACGAGCTATTATGTTAACGGTGCGGTCTCTGATGATAATATTGCAAACATGTCTTTGCAAGATGAGTTTCAACCTCATCCGGTATTTGATCTTTACGAGGCGAATGATAGCGGAATTATTCGAAATATCCAAACGAAGAAAGTGCTAGGAAAATTAGGAACTAATGGATACCTCATAATAAATATACGAGGATCTAAAACAGATTTTATTAATTACCACAGCCATAGATATGTTAATGAAACGTTTAATGGACCCATTCCAGATGGTTTAGTAATAGACCATATCAACCGCATTAAAACCGACAATCGTCTAGAAAACTTAAATCTTGTCACGCCGAAAGAGAATACAAAACGGGGACGAGGTGGTGGTATTAATTTTAGATGTCCTTCTAAACCTATCATTGCGGTAAATACTGAAACAGATAAGGAACTAAAATTCAAATCAGTTTCAGCTGCTGCCAAATACTATAAGATAAATCCAGCAACCGTCAAGAGATATACTCATGGCGTTACGAGTTTGGCAACATCACCATCAACTTTTGACAAGATAGCTTTTTGGTACGATAACTAAACTTATTGTAATATTTTCGCGAGTTCATCTGGATTAATGCAGCTATGGCACCACAACATGATAGCTTCTCTATCATATACTATACGAATTTTTTTATTATTGTATAATTGTTTTCTTTCTGAGTCGGTCAATAAAATTTTATCTTTTCCGCCGTGAACTAAAAGCAAATTAACTGAACTATCTTTTTCGCCTGATAATACTTTTTTTTACCTCGTCTTTGAGGGCACTAATGCCGTATACCTTCACCTGCTTGATGTATCTTATCTTGTCCATTATTCTATTATTTAAAGTTTTAAAAAATTTTATAATATGAGTCTCTTAGAAAAAATAAGGTTCATCTATGATACATCAATAAGTCCAGCAGACATAGCACAAGAAGCCGCAGACGTCAGCGACAATGTCAGCGATGCTGATGTCGATGTTGATGCCAACAACGACGACTTACGTCGTTGCGAAGATGATGTCACCGCAACAATGTCGTGGGATAAGAAAAATTAAGAAAGACCGACAACTGGTCGATATAACGTAAAATATCATATCACAAAAAAAAATTGAAATTTAATTTTACAGTAGATGAGAATCAGTTGTTTTGGCAGCTGATAAAACGTTTTTAAATATCAAAATTCCAGATAGGCAGAAAAATGTAAAATTTGATTTTATCTTTGTTAAGATATTTAATCTAATGATGATTTCTGATGATCGCCGATGATATCTAATATCGTTATATAAGCCTGTAAAATGTAAGTCGGTCTTAAAGAAGTATGAGGAAATTTATCAAAAAATTATTTCCCAATACTAATCTCCTTGGTTGGTATCCAACTATTAAATTTATCACTACAACTGCGCCACTTTAAAAGGCTTTTATTGCCACGTTTTTTAATTACTCGTTCGATAATGAAAACATCTTGTTTAGTTTTCTGTAGTTCTTGTTCGTAAAAGCTACCAATTACTAGCTCCCCTGCTAGATCTTTCAGCGCGTACGTTACAGGTATTGTCAGTAGAACATTATCAACTACAAATACTTCTTCAGTCCAGTTTGGAGTAAATCCTTTTTCAAATATTTTTTTTGTTAATGAAATTCCAACTCGATCACCGACTTTAATTTTGTGCCGCCGATACATGTCTTCGTTTGCTAATACTGGATTTTTAATTGCGTCGTTTGGTGACATTTTGGTAGTTAGATGTTTCGTGTTATTGTATTTATCAACAATTTGTGGAAGATCATCAATATACCTGTTCGTGTTTTTGGCTGTCAAATGTTTACGATTAAAACTTTCAACGACAACGCTTTTTCCCTAGTTTCCTGTAACATATCTTTTTAATGTTATTTTGCTCCAAAAACTCTTCAAATTTTTTATCAAAAAACTCTGTTCCGTGATCAGTCCAAATTTTATTTGGTTTTCTTTCTGTACTTGTTATTACTTGTTTTAGTGCATCAGTTATAGATGTTCCTGTTTTATCTGAAACGGGTATACTAAACGCGTATTTGCTAAAAATATCAATAACGTTGAACAAGTATTTATTATTATCATTAAATTGAGCAAGATTGGACATATCAGCTAAAGCTATCGCCCAGATATCATCAACGACATTCGCGACAACCTTACGCCGCGAAACTTTTTTTTTTTTTTAGGTTTGTGTAATTCTGATGCAAGCGATTGCATGCTATAATCATACAATTCTCTTCCAAGACCTAATTTTTATATTGTTCCGATTAATCCTTGCACTGGCTTTCTATCAAATCGTTCTCGCATATTAGCATGTTTCATATCATTAAGTTCATATAGCATTATCTTATCACAACCAGGCTTATCTTGTTCGTTATCCCGATAACAGATGTCATGACGTATTGCCCTGGTAATGGATTATCATTTTCGTCTAGGTGTTTATCTAACGGATTATAAGGGCCAATGTATTTGTGCCCGGGCAATGTCCAACCTCTTTTTGGTTTCGGTAACTTACCAATAAGCTTATGTATATCCATCCCAGAGCCAATTACCTCATGGCGATTGCAGGTAACAATTTTATCTTGTTCGATACAAAAATCTTTATCACAATCACAACTACAACAACGTTGTTGTCGTTTCATTATTTTATTTTTTAATCATCGACAAAAATAACTCTATCTACTCTGGATCCCAGCAACAAAGGTTGCTGTGGTGGAGTCGTCAACGATCGGGTCTTATCTGGAGTTGACCAAGCAAGAAATATACTTTTTTCTACCGCAAACAACACAACTACATTTTCACATCATTCTGTTGTTTTTTTTTGTTTTTTTTTTCTGTTCGCTCGTTAGTGTGAGGCGTTTTTAGTTTTACATTTGAGGCAATATGTTGTTGACTGCGTCATTGTTATATTCGATTGTCACACAAAATTAATGTTGCCGCGCTATGTTATCACTGTTTTTGCTCGGATACCTATCGAATTGCAAAAATTGCAAAATAAACTTTAAAAAATCGTGATCTCCGGAGTTTTTACTCCGTGACATATGTTTGACAAACATAATACAATAATATACACAAGCTGATGTTCCAATCGGCTGTAGTTGATTAAATGAGTAATTTATTTTTTTAAATTTTTAAAAAAATATATTTTTTTTATAAGATCGCTGGGAGGAAGTCCGAACGAATCAAAATAATTATTATCATAAACAGCAACCCAGCGAGTTCCATATCCATCAATGAAGTTTTGTATATTTACAATATACGAACCACCTGCCGGTACATCATCAAATTCGTCTTTAGAATACTCTCCACGAAATCCATTTTCGACGACTTTGTCGTCGGAGTCGGATTTTAATTTTTCAAGTATATCAGTGGTCTAAAGCGCTCTCCGTTACGGATCATTGCCATCTCACCTCTGTCTGCGTGGGTTCGAATCTAGGATTCGGCGAATGTGGATATGTGAGAAAGCTTGGCAGTAGCTTCTCGTGGGTCGGTGGTTCTTTCCGGGGATTTCCCGGTTTCTTCCTCCACCATTAATACTGGCCGACATGTATAGCCTATCGTGTGCTGAAAAATGGCGTTAAGCCCCACATCAACAACAACAATCAAGTATATCAAAATTACTCAACGCCGTCTGGTCCCCTGTAGGGTCATTCCGCGTCCGATTCCTAACAGATTCGGAATTAGACTGCCGGCTAACCCCGCTAAAAGTGGAGCGAAAGGAATAATTCCTCCTTGTCTTGTTGTCCTCGACGACTTTGTCGTTGGCGCCCGAGGACGCCTTGTCGTTGTTTTCTTTTTTTAGTTGTTGATGATCTTGTTTTCCTCGACGACTTTGGAGCTGGCATTTATTTTTTTATTGTTACATAAAATTACAATGTCGATGTCAACGATAGATTTGTTTGATACCATCTCCGGATGCTGCTCTTTTAGTTGCTCCTGATACTGCTCCTGATGATGCTACTAGTCCTAGTGTTCCTAACACAGGTAAAATTTTTGGTACTGCGTTAGCTAACATGGAAAGTGCTGGTCCAAGAAAACCGCCGTGTTTTGACATCTCTGTTACTTGTGCGAAAGACAACTTAAGAACAAACGGTTTTCCTCCGATCGCTTGAAGATTGAGTTTATTGATTTGTTGTTCCGTCAACATTACTTTGAATGCTGTTTTAGTTGTTGTCGGCGACTCAGTCGGATATATCATTAAAGAAATAGAATTGCATTTAGCAACCGCTGCTGATAATTTTTCAGCTTGGCCGGATGTCAGGTATATTTCTTTGGTTGTGTATTCGCTTTTCATTATATTTTATTTTGTTAGATTAAACTTGTACCTTCATCCGGCCTTGTACTGAGTCAATTGTTAAGAATCGATCGTTACACACAAGCGCAAATAAGTTAAACGGATTTGCTGGAACTCCTCCAAGAGTCCAAGTTACTTATATTTCTGCGATTGAATTAATCATTCGATCGGAGTGTCGGATAAATGTACGAAATTCTTCAATATTAATCTGTGATCCGCTGTCGGCGTCTTGGTATTTTTTCATTGCTTTCTATCAGGTACATATACGCTCTCGTCACTTTTTTTTTTTTTACCAGCGCCGGCTGTAAAATCACATTCGATCGCTCGTTCTGGATATTGTTTAGAGTTTATTCTGACGAATATTGTTCTAACGTCAGCGTTAACAAATACAGAGTTATTTTGTAGTTGGTTATCAAGTCGCGCTGTTTGCTGAAAAACAACGAATACCTGCCTTGGCAATTGTTTGCTTGGAGTAGCTGTAATACGCCACGTATATTCGGTTGAGTTAGGAACACTTGTTTGATATATTTTATGCTGGATAAAATAAATCTTTTCCGTAAAAACCTTTAACTTTTCACTAATCTTCATCAACTTAGCCATTGACGGAACAACTCGGGGCATCCACAGATCCAATTTTGTAATCATAAACTGTGCATTTGCTCCACCAACTCGACAAATACAATTATTTTGATCTGCCCGATCTAAGATAAGCGTGTGTTTCAACCCTCGAAATACTTTATGAAGGTCGTGACAAAACTCAAATATTGTTCTTAACGGCAACATCATTGTTATTTGTTCTGATTCAGCCGCAAGAGCTTTTCGTTTGGCATATCCCTCGTTGTAACGTTGTTGTCGTATGTTTGTAACAGCTAATCTTATTGCGTCTCCATTATTTGCAGCTGCATTACGAGCGGGATCTGCGATTAAGTTATTATTATCTGCTCCAGAAACACCAGCACCAATACGAAATTCACTTCCACCAGCTTGTCCTAATCCCGTATCTTTAAACCACATCATATTTGTTGCGATTGATCTCGAATAATCATCGCTAAACGAAACAATATTAAATATTGAACTTGCAACTGGTAACCAATTATCAATATCCTCCACGGTTTAATTTGCTAGTTGATATCGTGCACTTTTGAACAAACTCCGACCATTGTTTACAAGTGCAACTTTTGTGCCGGCTGCGATATCACAACCAGCTGCATCAAAAATTCTTCCACGAACTTCAGGCATCGCCATGTGCGGCAATAAAAATATATTCTCGCCTCTGGTATTAAAATATTTCGGGCCAGCTTTATTTGGTTCGTTCGAGTTATCGTCGAGATATTCGATATTGTCGAATTCTGTCACTTTTTTGTCGACCTCAAATCCCTCACCATGATCAAGATAATTGTAGCTGACATTTTTTATTTTATAATTGCCACACAAAATTGCTAAATCTAGGTAAATCTAATTTTCGTTTTGTTTTATTTACTAGCTTATGTACCACCTCATCACCTCGTGGCGACAGTAATTTTTTTGTGGTAGCTATCAGAGCCCGTTCTGTTTCTTTTGTTGGTGCAATATCTGATATTACTTGTTTTATTTCAGTCGCGGAAACCGGTGGCAACACAGTAGGTGTCGTGCCTCTAACTTTATCACCGATCTTTTGTCCGACTGCGGTGCCAGTAGCAGATGAGGCGCCTGTTGCAAAAGCTTTACCCGCGTCAATTGCAATTGTTGCTACTGTACTAACTCCTGGTAAAAATTCAGAAATTTTTGTAATTATATTTCTGAAAAATCCACCTACAATTGTTCTTCGATAAATGTTTCTTTGTCTCATCTTGTTTTCAATATTTGACTTACAAAATTAATTTTGCACGCGTAGGTGTAAGTAATACATGACAGTTTCATTGTTAAGATCTAGTTGTCGTCGAGATTGATCTATTAGTTGCATTGTTATATTTGTGATCTGGTTTTTAGGATTAATCGGATAGTATATTAATTGTCAAGGAGTAATTTGCATCAGCGATCCCGGAGGAACATCCGGTGGAAAACTATAGATCGTTTGTCCTTGACTTCCAAACGCTGAATAAGATCCTGATGCAATAGAACAATTGATTAAAATTGTGTTTACTTCTTTATGTTAACAGGTAAATCTCCATCATATGATATACTTTGTTCTGCAACACTGCCGTATTGTTGATTTCTAAATCCTAGCAACGACACAATACTAGTCGCCGGTGAAAAATCGATTATCAATTTGTTTATTAATGTTATTCTAGCTAGTAGCGAATTATAGTTTGGAGCTAACTCAAAATTGTCTGCGGCGGCGGCGTTGCCGATGTTTTTTGTTATTAGTTCGTTTATCGTTTTATTAAGATCAATTACGTTGTATGCTTCTTGTGGTATTTTAATTGATACCCACGCGCCAGGATTAAATGTAAAGTCGTCGTTGACATTTGTTTTCACATTTGCCAATGAATGCCGTACTGTAGCAGAAATCAATCCAATTTATTCCTGTCTATTAGGATCTAGTATTATCGGTGGATTATAGTAGACAGAAAAGTTTGAGCTGTCACTCGTTGTTTCCGATGAATCGAGTAATAATATTGTCGATGCTAGTGACATTATATTTTCTGTTAGATATTTTTCGCGATAAGAGCGTGATGTAAAATTTCATACTCGGATGATGTTAATAGTCCACTCGATCAAAAATGATCAAATATATCAATAATTTCGTTCTTGATTTCTGCGTTTTCATTACCAGCTTCTTTTCATGATATCAACAAGATAAGTCGGTCAACCATTTCAGCGTTTGATGTAAAAAATTCATACCTGATCCAGTTTTTTTCTATTTCTTCTGGTAATCTTTTATCTCGTCCTTGATCGTACGTAAAAAACACAGTCTTATAAATTTCCAACCTTTGGGATATTCTTTTTCTCTAGTTTTGTATTGATTTGCTGTTTTAGTAATTCCATTCTTCATTTTATCCAACATAGCAACATTTCTCACTCTGTTTTAGATTCTTTAAGAGCTCCTTCAGCTGTTGCAAAATCATCAACTTTATCGTTTAAAATTCTTTATGATTTATTGTACTCATCACCACTCCATTTCCGAATGTTATCAAGGTCGTTCAGTTTCTCGTTTTTAAGATATTTTTCTATAAATTCATCGAGTTCAGCTTCTTGTATTATCTCCTAGCTTTTTTTCTGTAAAATCTTATCTGTTTTTCAAGAGGCATATCTTCTCTGATAGTTTCATGTATCATTTTTTGTTGCTCAGATAATTCTCGAGTTTGTTCTGAGAAATTTTCCATTAACCTTCTTCACTCAACTGGATTAACTGTCATTCTTGCAATAGCATGTTGAAGCACAAGAGGGGTCATTAATCTATCAAATTCAGCATGTCGTGCAGCAGGATTAGCAATGTTTCTCTCAAGTTCCTCTACAATTTTTATAGTTTCTTCTTTTGATCTTTCACCGAGTAAACCTAACAAACCTTTATCTTCTATTTTTTTAGTTCTTCTGGAGATAATGCTGATATTTCTGGTTGTTTGCCGAGTACTCTTCAGTAACAAGCTTAAAAAGTTTGGTGGTTGCTTCTTCTACAACAAGTTGTCCACGCCGCGCTTCTTCAACCTTTTTCTTAAACTCAGCTTAAGATGCTACAAATTTTTTAATAATTCAACTTTTTGATCATAATCCATTGTTATTTTAAAACGCCTTATAAAATTCGACTAGAGAAACTCAATAATACAACAACGAAACATCTTAGTTCAATCACGCGCTAGTTTATCAGATAAAAAGAAATTATATTTGTCTTTGGTTGCTCTGTGATATAATTCAATAAATTTCTCCTTGGTTACATCGCCACATTGTTCATTTGCAATATTTCCTACATCAACATTATCTAGTCCAGGAAACAGTATAAAACATCCCGTATTTCCCCGAATAAATCTGTCGACGTTATTGAACACCTGCGCAAGATAAACTGAATTACATTTCTTGTTATGCAACAATGAAAAATAAGACATAATCTTAATCATCTCCTCATTGTTTAGCGGAATATCGTCAAATACAATTATTTTATGCTCGGATGAATCAAGTTCATTCACAGGACCTAAATCTTCTGGTTGTTTGATCATAAATATATCTTCGCCAGCGCCAAGATCATCGCGAAATTTGTTGTTGTGGTCACTCAATAACTCATATTTGTCCTGCTGTGGATTACCTAATTGTACAGATGTATGCACGATCGTAGTTAAAGTTATCGTTGAGAAAAAGATTCAACAACATATTTGTTTTACCGGATCGTGTACGACCAACAATAAGATAATTTCAATCTGGAAGTTCGTTGTTGTGTTTATGTTACGTATCTGTAATTTAATTACTTGTGTGTTAATTTTAAATTCTCTTTTTTATTTTTATTTCATTACATGTTATTGTAATAATAACTTTATTACTGGATTTGACATTTTTCCAGAATATTCAGTTCAGTTCTGCTAAACCTGATAAACACACAGCAGTAGAAACATTGTATCTTTTACTGACCTAGATTCAGCGCCACTTTCAGCTTTGTAGTAAACAACTCTTTTCTTAATTTTTTTTAAATATTGAATCGTATAGTAAGATTCGTTCAGTACAATCGAATTCGTCCATGGCGGACTTGATAGCCGGCATGTGGTGTTACTACGCCGCTTGAACTAAGTGATCACGTGACCCTATCAGGTGATCCGATCTGCATTTCATTTAGGGTTAAAACTGACGTTTCATAGTGATTTTGGTCAGTCGTAATTCATACCTTCGGAGCTCAAAGATATTTTTTTTGTTGCCAGTTTGATTTGAATTTTTCTATTTTTCGGAATTAGTAATTTATTTTCCTTGGAAACTTTATACCGTGCTCATCAGAATTCTTGGACACAGACATTTATTGAAAATTATTCGGAATTCTAAAGCCGGAATATTATTCTTGGTGATTCAACAAGGAACTGTTGACACGACAACACAAAACAGGTTATCGAAGACGTCATCGCCTTCCATCTTGGAGCTTCATCGGGATTCGAACTTTGATTCACTTAGGACTTTTTATTGATAGGACTTATATTTATTAATTTTAGGATTAATTTTAGATCAGATTCATAAACAGTAAGTCCTTTTTCTTATTTTTACCTTGTTTTCTAAGGAAACAAATTATTTTGTTAAATTTTACAAGCTTCTTGGCTTCACTCTTTTCTTTGTTACTTTTGTGCGAGCTTAGACACGTAACAAAGAGAATTGGGGGCTCGTCCGGGATATAAGAATTTTGGCTAAAATATGTCAGAAAATTGCTTTTTGAAATTTAAATTCCCCTAGTTTTCAGAATATTTTAAATTCCAAGTACTATTTAACATTTTGTTTGCAATTTATAGTGAAATCAACAGGCTTTTTCACGATGTCATCAAAAGTGTAGATCTTTCTTTCGAATCCTCCTCTGGAGCAGTTGGATTGTTTGAAAAAAAGACGAATTTCTTAAACTTGACAGAAAATATGATCTTTCTGAGGCAAAAACTTCTTTAACGAAGCAAGAAATAAAACAAAAAACATTTTGATCCAGTATTTGGTAGAAAAGAATGTTTTGGGTAAAAGAGTTTTGGTTTCGATCAGTAAGTCTGTATCAGACTCTGACATAAAAGTAAAGGAACTGAAATTAAAATACAAGATGGAATTAGAGTTAAGGAAGGTGTATCTTCAGAAAGATAAAGAAGAGAAACAAATGCAGTTACAATTTTAGAAAGAGGAGAGTAGGAGACAGGAGAGAGAGAGATAGAGAAACAATTACACTTAGATAAGGAAGAAAGAGAGAACGATAGACAAATGCATTTATAGAAAGAACAAATGCAGTTACAAAAAGAACAATTGCGATCAGATAAGGAAGAGAGAGAGAGAGAGAGAGAGAGAGAGAGAGAGAGAGAGAGAGAGAGAGAGAGAGAGAGAGAGAGAGAGAGAGAGAGAGAGAGAGATGCAAATGCAAAGAGAGATGGAAGAGAGAGATTATCAATTTAGAATGAAAGAAATAGAGCTGACAAGTGAAATACACGTTCCCACTTCACATACAAATTCAAGTTTTGATAATAAAAAGAATATCAGGTTAGTGCCTCCTTTCAGAGGAAAAGAAGTAGACAAATATTTTCTTCGCTTTGAAAAAGTTGCTGACAATTTAAAATGGCCAAGGGAGCATTGGACTCTATTATTACAATGTGTACTTACTGGTAAAGCTAGTGATATTTGTATTTCACTGTCACTAGAGCAGAGTGCTGACAATGATGTGGTTAAAGACTGTATCTTGAAGGGTTATGAGTTAGTCCCTGAGGCTTATCGGCACAAATTCAGGAATTCTAGAAAATCAACTGACCAGACCTATGTCGAATTTGCATGGGTAAAAGCACAACAATTTGATACGTGGTGCTCTTCTAGAAAGGTTAACAAAGATTACGTAAGTCTCAGACAACTCATGTTAGTTGAAGAGTTTAAGAACTGTGTCCCTAGTGACATCAGGATTTATCTTGACGAGCATCAGATCGAAACCTTGGAAAATGCTGCTCGTGCTGCTGACGAGTATTTCTTAACTCACAAAGTTCCCTTTGTAGGTAAGTCTTCCACTCAGCAGTCTTCTGGTAAGAAGGTATTTCAGCCTAATACGAGTCCTTCTAAAACTCAATCTGGCGCAACTTTTAAAAATCAAGTTTCTGATAAGCTTGATTCAGAATCCTTGTCTATTCCTACGTGTACCTATTGCAAGAAGAAAGGAAACGTTATTTCTGATTGCTTCAAATTGAAATATAAGCATCAGAATCAAGATAGACCTATCCCAAATGCTCTTATTTCTAAGAGATCAAGATCACGGTCACGTATTGAAAGCAATACCTTTCTTGCGTCTAATAAACTCCCGTCTGATTTTATTATGGAGAATTATGAACCATTCATGTCGAAAGGTTCTATATCACTCTTGGGTGATTTGGCCAATCCTATCCCTATAAAAATTTTAAGGGATACAGGAGTTTCTCAGAGTCTTTTATTATCAGGTACTTTGCCTTTTTCTGAGAAGTCTTCTTCTAATGAGAGTGTTCTTATTCAGGGAGTAGAGTGCGGCTATGTTAATGTTCCTCTCCACTCTATAAATTTGTCATCAGACTTAGTTTCAGGACCTGTGACAGTCGGAATAGTGTTTTCGTTACCCGTTGAGGGCATTCATTTGTTACTAGGCAACGACCTAGCTGGAGATAAGGTTCTAGTTAATCCACTTGTAACTGACAAGCCTTCTTTGGATCAGAAAGTCGATCCTATTGAAAAGGAATTCCCTGATTTATACCCAGCTTGTGCAGTTACCAGAGCTATGGCAAAGAAAGCTCTTGAGAACGATTTCGATAAAGAAAGTATTCCTTTAGCTGACACATGTTATGGTCAGGCTTTTGATGAGGTCACTTTCACTCCTTGTTTGGATCAATCAATAGGTATTGATCACAGTGATCCTCTTTTAAATACTCATTCTCTTTTATCTAATCAGGGTGACAAACGACAATCACTTGTCGTCGAACAGGAAAAAGATCCTGAGATCTGTTTGTTTCAGAGGGCCATTAGTGAAACTGAAGCCACTGAAGTACCTGTCTGTTATTTCATTAACAATGGAATTCTTATGAGAAAATGGAGACCTCCCGAGGTACCTGCTTTGACGAGTGGTCAGTGAACTATCAGATTGTAGTTCCAAAATCTTACAGAGAGGAGATACTTAGTTTGGCCCATGAAACTCCTCTGGCTGCTCATTTAGGGATTAATAAGACTTATCACAAGATCTTGACTCACTTTTATTGGCCAAAAATCAAAAGTGATGTTTGTAAATTTTGTAGATCTTGTCATACTTGTCAAATGGTAGGAAAACCCAATCAGAAGATGCCTAAGGCTCATCAGCAACCTATTCCTGCATTTGACGAACCATTTAGCAGAATAATGGTAGATTGCGTTGGTCCCTTACCTAAGATCAAGTCAGGCAACTAATATTTGTTGGCGATTATGTATGCGTCAGCAAGGTTCCCAGAGGCAATTCCTTTGAGGAATATAAAAAAGAAACGATAGTAAAAGCATTGATGAAGATTTTTTTTTTTATTCTTTTTTTTTTTTTTTGTTTTTAACTCAGTTTGGTCTTCCCAGATCTGTCCAATCGGGTCAACGGTCAAATTTTATGTCTGGAATTTTCCAGTTAATTATGCTTGCATTTGGCATCCAGCAATTCAAGTCAAAAGTGAAATTACGGTTTCACAGAACTTCAATGTAGAGAACTTTTGAGTGTGGTAATAGAGTTCATTCTCTCTTGCTCATTCTTCAAAATTTTCTTCAAATTAGGTATTACAGCCCTTACAATGTTAAGAAGAAAATAAATGAGTTAAATTATAATAATAGTATTCTGATCTAAATAAATTAATGGAGTACCAGCATATTGAGAGAGATAGCCAGGTAAATCATGCAATTAATTTAGTTGTACCTGTCCCACAAACTGAGGATCTAAGTGAAGGAATTCAATCGGACTCTGTTGATTTTGGAGTGACAAATCTTCGGAATTCGGAAATTATGAATAATCTGGACAGAAACTTTCACAGTTGTAACAACATGAAAGAAATGAACTTAAACAGTTATTATTTGAATATGAGCACTTATTTCCAGATGTTCCTACGAGGACAAACAACATTTTTCATGACGCTGATATTGTAAATTCCAAACCTGTGAAACAACACCCATACAGGATGAACTCTCTCAAACAGGAATACTTGAAAAAGGAAATTCAGTATTTGCCCAGTAAAAGTGATTGGAGTTCACCATGTATACTTGTTCCGAAACCAGATAAAACTTTCCGTATGTGCACTGATTATAGGAAGGTGAACAGTGTGACTAAAACAGATTCATTTCCATTACCAAGAATCGATGTCTGCATTGATAAAATTGGAAATGCCAAGTATGTCACCAAATTTAACCTTCTGAAAGGATTTTGGCAAATTCCACTAACGGAAAGGGGAAAAGAAATTTCGGCATTTGTGACTCCAGATGGACTCTATCAATATAAAGTAATGCCGATCGGGATGAAGGATTCCCCAAATACTTTTCAATGCTTGATGAATATGAATATGATTGCTATTTTTCGGAATTAATAATTTCTTTTCCCTGGAAACTTTATACCGTGCTCATCAGAATTCTTGGACAAAGACATTTATTGGAAATTATTCGGAATTGTAAAGCCGGAATATTTTTCTTGGTGATTCAACAAGGAGCTGTTGACACGACAACACAAAACAGGTTATCGATGACGTCATCGCCTTCCATCTTGGAACTTCATCGGGATTCGAACTTTGATTCATTTAGGAGTTTTTATTGATAGGACTTATGTTTATTAATTCTAGGATTAATTTTGGATCAGATTCATAAACCGTAAGTCCTTTTTCTTATTTTTACCTTGTTTTCTAGGAAAATAATTTTTTTTGTTCAATTTTACAAAGCTAGTTGGCTTCACTCCTTTCTTTGTTACTTTTGTCCCAGCCTAAGCACGTAACAGTTTATGTTTGATTAATCGTTTGGTATCAAAATTTAATATCGGTGACTTTGTCGATGACGCGTCATTTTTGTTTTCATGCAATTTTATGTTATATATTTTACATAATAAGAGTTGTTGCACAAAATTTGGAACAACACTCACGGGATCCATTTCCGCTGAAGAACCAACAATAAGTGATACATCATCGTTCGTCAAGAAAATCGGTGATATAATGACAGGTAATTTATTGATGTCGAATCAACGAGGACTTCGTTTAGAAGTGGATTATCCACCACCAAAGGTTGATCTTACTCAAGCGGTAAGTTACTCTCAACTAAAAACGATAGACAATAACAAACTATCATTGACAGGAGGAACATTATACGGTAACTTGGATATGTCAGGAAAAATTATAAATTTGGAAACCGCACATCCACTAGCAAACTTAAATCAAACCCAAGCGGTAAGTTATTTGCAGTTGAAGTATGTGGATGGCAACAAGCTTGATAAAACCGGTGGAACGGTTAGCGGCAATATTAAGATGTAAGGTAAAAATGTTATTGGGTTGAAAACTGCATATCCACTAGCAAACGTTGATAATGCACAACTGGTGAGTTATACGCAGCTAAAATCTGTTAACGATAACAAGCTTAAGAAAGCCGGCGACACAATGACTGGTAACCTAATAAAGAGCAGTAACTAAAAAATAACTGGGATTTCAATAAATTTGCCACCAGCTGATGATACTGATGTTATTAGTTATGCTCAGTTAAAAGGAGCACTCGCCCCGTATTTAAGTCAATCCGGTGGACCAATATCAGGAAATATAAATATGAGAAACAGCAAAATAACAACAACATATGTTCCAGTTAATACTAATGATCTAACAAATAAAGTGTATGTTGATAGTCTATCTAGTGGTGTAAAACGAACCAAAAACAGTGTTGGGTATATTCCAACACTTTTTAAAGCATCTGATAACCGAGCTGGGTTTGAGGTAAGCGCATGATCATGTTATCCTGAAAATTATCCTCATCACGCTTTTGCTGTTGATTATGCACAAGAATGGACAACTAGCGGAGAAACCAAAGACTTTTGGATTAAAATCAAATGTCCTGTTGCAGTTGCTATTTGGCAATTTCATTTGCGTGGCCGATTAAACTCTAGTGTTGGGCAAATTTATAATTGGCGATTGGAAGGATCAAACGATGATATTAACTGGGCAATGTTGTATAGTATAGCAAAGACGTTTATTTCAACAACACAATACTTTATAATCCCAACTGCGAATACTGTTAACAAGTACGTGTATTTTCGAATTTATGTTTTAGCTGCTGAGGTTCCGTTTCCAGGATTGACAGCTTTTCAAATATATACACTCGATGATCAGGTATGATCGCAGCGATTACATCGTTGACGACGAAGTCGTTGCGAACAAATTTAATCTAATATTGTATAATAAATGTCAGGACCACCAATTATAACCTATGCAAGAGAATTTGATGATAAAATTTTAACTATAAAAAAGTATTTTTGCAACACCTGCTGTTGGCGACAGAAAACAGGCGATAGATAAAATACAGAATATGAAATATTCTAGAAACGATTTAATAAACAGTATAGTATTGCCAGAAAGTGAAATTAATTTTATTCGCGTTATGTATATGCGAGGACCACAACTAATTGAAGCAAAAAGAAACTTATATATCATAAGCTGATACTATCATCCTGATGACTGAATAGAAGGACAAAAAAAGTTGAAATCCTACTAAAAAAAAATATTGCTTGAGCTTGACAAGGAAAATATAGGTTTGATAAGAATATTAGATCTAACAAAACCACGAGCTTATGGTGGAAAAGCGCAGGAGGAAAAACGAATAAACGACAATCATAGTCGTCTCGACAAACTAGCGGAAGCTAAAATAATAAAATTAAGAAGAAACAAAAATTTGCATAATAGTTTTTCAAAACGAGAAATTTTTAAGCATCTTGGTATATACTACCATGACAAAGAAACCCTAGTTAAAATCGCTAATATATCAGCAGATACGGAGTTAATAATCAAAGTGTACTTAAACTCAATTTTACCAATAATAAGTGAAAATTTTAATTTTAATGTTGATCCGACTATTACTAACAAATCTCTGGCGATAATCAAAAATCTTGAGAAGGAAATTGATAATTTCAATGATGCTGAGCGAGAAAAGTTTATTGAAAAGTTGAATTAACAAGTTTAGTAAAAAAAAATAATATTTTTACTATGATATCAGTGAAGAAGACGAGGTTACACTTCCATCACTCCAATGCTCTAGAAAATTGTCATTACGAAATTATTACACTGAGGTTGAGAAAATATTCACGCAACCATACGAAAAGTTATTGTCAATAGCAAATTCTTTTGTTGCTTTGGAAATTAATACTGACAGCCTCCGAAAATTAATGCTAACAAATTTCATAGTCGCATACAAGATTATCAGAAAACATCTTGTTCTCAAAAATTTTACGTTGGATCAAATAAGCTTGGTACCAGGGTTTATTGATGAAACAGAAAGAGAATATGGTAATTTAGTAAATAAAACAGATTTGTATGAACGTGAAGTAGAAAACACGTTTGATTCCTACAGTTGGTTCAAGAAAAATGAGGTATTAACAGATGAACGGTATAATGATACTTCGTCGGATATTTATGACAAGTATAGAGATTTTATATCTGATCCTAACAATGATAAATTCCGTGAATTTTTTGATTTAATTGTTGGTACTAGAATTTTTGACATTATATAAAAATTGTAAACAAATACTGTATAATGAAAAACAGATCATCTATTTCAATCATGTTTCAGAGGAAATTCCAAAACAAGATGTGGACGCACTAATGCAATATTACAAGTTCTATCATAAAAACCTTTGGTGCGTAAAACAAATACTATAGTAAAATACTCTGGTATAATCTCAAGTGGAGCATCATTAAACCCGTTTTTGCTAATAATATCTGGTGTTGGTGTTTCTCTTGCAACAGCGTGTACAAAAATTGAGCCTCGACTTGAGACTAAAAAATGCTTGTAAAACAGCAAGTATCACTTATAAAAAATTACTTGATCAGATACGATCTTATTTGCGAGGTGTAAAAGACGATATGGACGATTTAATACGCGAGTTTCGTATTATTAATAGTATGTTAACAGATATTCTACCAATGAGAGTTAGCAGGTATGAAAACAATTATCAAAAAAGGTATGGTGATGATTGTGTATCAAATTTTGTCTAAACTTTAGAAATAATCTCAAAGTGCAAAGCACTTCAAAATAAAATTTTATCTAAACTTTATAAAATATTCCGACAAAAAAATTTATCTAAGCTTTAGAAATAAAATCGGCTTTGCCGCCAACCTGATGGGTGGGGTCGGGGTGGTCTGAAAAATGTGTTTTTGTATTTGTTGGGTCCTTCTGGACAGAGGAGAGAGGGTCCAGGGTACATAAACCTCCTTTTTAACCTACTACTGAAAGAAAGGAAAATGAAAAGACCCAAAATGAGAGCTATATAGAGGCAAACAAGTCAAGAAAAAGAATCGAACAGGAAGAAATACCATCTACTGAACTTCGATGAGGTTTTAGAAGACCCTGAATGAATTCAACATTTAAAAAAGACAAACCTGCCTGTAAATAAATAATAAATAAAAAAACTATTTCCAATATAAATATAAATACAAATATTCACCAGACATAACATAAAGCCTTCGGGCAACAAAATCAGTAGGGCAGAGGGCCTCCTAAAGTGGTCTGAAAAGATCAAACAGAGAGATAAAACCCTAAAAAAAAATTAATGAAGGCAACATGAAATATCGTCATTGGGTAAGAAAGAATTACCTAACAGTTACTTGAAATACAGTGACGAGTTGAAATAATTAGCACAATGGATGAAATGATTGTCGATCGATCTCGTCTACGGCAACCATGTGCTTCGACGAGGGACCATCTCAAGACTACGTAATCAATTGAAACCAGGTACATATACGCACTATTACACATATTCAATATAAACATTTGAGTAAGATAAACTTGCGAGACTGATCTATCAGGATATATTGTTATGACTCTATGCTCTTAAAGTAACACAAAAGAGCGAAAACAACAAGTTTTATAAATTCAACAAATAAGTTTATTTCCATAGAATACAAAAAGTGAAAAGTTAAAAAAAGAACATATAGTATTGTGAATAAAATTCCAAATAGTTAATTCACCAGTCCTGACAAGTAAAGTTCTAATTAAATTCCAATGGTGTTCGAAAAAAGATGCAATTCTGAAAGTGTTGATGTGCCTGTAGTCTTGAATATACTATTGTACCAATGGCCTGAAGTGTGGTGATGTGTTGACAGTCTTTCGATGAATCCCAGTAACATAATCCAAGATGTCCTTTTTGAATTCACTATAATTCCCAGTTAAGTTTTCTGTCGAAAAATATTATTGAGCACTTTGTAATTCCATAGAATAATCTGAATAAATGATTCCACCCAAATCAAAACTGGAACAGAACAATACAGATGATTTCTGCTTCAGATGTTATCATACGAATGAGTAATTTTTCAAGTAAACAAGATTATTAACAAAATAAGACATAAAGGAAAAGCCAGTATATTGGACCATAGGTCATTTCTAGAACAATCTAAGTTGTAAACAAGATAAGATCTGTTACAAAAATTATAATAAAGAATCTGCTAAATGTGAAGTAGATCCGGCTTATCCATAGGGAATACCAATGTAATTAAATCAGATCAAGATAAACATATTGTTTACAAAAAATCACTGATTCTAGACAGGTAGACAGTGAACTTGCTTTTAGACAAGGTCAGTTACAAATTAAAATTGTAAATAATGATTAAAAAAATAAAGCATTGTGTCTGTGTATTTTTTTTACTGTACACCACACAAAAATAAAACATTAAAAATGAATTCATGTTGACTTGTTATTATCTTTATAGAAAGCTTACGTTCGGCATTTTGTCAGCTGAGTAATGCTCCTTTGGATTATTGTTATTATTATTATTATTATTATTATTATTATTATCAAGTGGCATATTTTCACAGCTCAGTACAGTTTTGGGGTTTAAAAATCTATATCATTCTCCTCTCTCCATGTCAAATTTTTGGCATGATCTCTCTCTCTCTCTCTCTCTCTCTCTCTCTCTCTCTCTCAAATTTCTGCCATGATGACGGCACAACTTAACTGCTACTCTCTTCAAAGTAGTCAGTTACTACTAATACAGTCCTCACTAGACCCTCTCTAAGAGTTTACTGATATAATCCTCACTAGACACTCTCCAAGGGTTACTCGGACCTTTGGATGATGCTGCCTTTCACGAATGCGTAAGCAATTTTTAAAAAGGTCAACAGACAATGGATACACAGGTGTTCTGTTCTGATGGATTACTACAGAAAATGTGCGTCTTATAATGGATTTAATGCTATGAGTGAAAAGAAGAAGGACTGTACTTGTACCATCCACAAACAAATGTACTAGTGAGTGACCGATAGAATGACACTATTTCGTCCGAAAGATCCATTATGAGATAGTGCATCGTCCCGTTGACCTCTGCTACCAGAAATGTCAGTAGTTTTTAGCAATCTTTTTGGTATCTGCTCCAATCCATATGTAACACTTTACACCAATATTTAACATACCTAGAGTAATATGTAATACGCAGTGGTAGTCTGCCACATTTTCCAAAGGCAATATAAAGATTCACATTACTTGAGACACATAGATATTGTTTACATAAATGACTGAATATTTTCAATACAGTCTGAATACGCATGTCACCAAACTTCTCTGAATACGCATATCCCCACACTTCAGTAACATAACATTTTATAGGTTTTAGCATGGTATGAAATACACAGCTAAGTACCCAGATTTCCTTATGGTAATAAAAGATAGCCAAAACAGTCTTGAGAATCTGATCTGCTAATGTTTCTTTATTCTTTTTCCAGGATAATTTGCGTGTAAACACAATCCACATGCCCGACTCATGGGAGAAGCTTAAATTCAGTTTGGGCAAGCTCAGATTTGCGAAGTACTTGGCTGTGGGCAAGTCCCAAAAATTGAGACAGGGATACAAGACACCAGAAATGTATTTTAACGTCGGTGGTCTGGGTACAATACAGTAACTCTGCGTGAGCTAATTTACCAACGTAGGGTTGTGTTCAGTTCCTAATGATCTATATTATGCAAGTTTTATACCATGCGATATTGCCACAATACTTCTATCAGAACCTTTATTTAGTGTTTTTATGTACGTGTCATACATGTACTCTTGTTACTCGTAATCACATACAGGAATATTAGACATAGAGTTCTGTCATAGTGTACAGTGGTACTCTTGTTACTAGGACTCACAGAGAGGACTATTAGACTAATTTCTTACCTAATGTACCATGGTACTCGTGTTTCTAGTTCTTACAGAAAGGACGATGAGACAGAGTTTATTCATAATGTACCATGGTACTCTTATTTCCAGTATTCATATATTGGACTATTAGACATGGAATTCTTACACAATGTAACATGATACTCTTGTTACTATTACTTAGATGACCATTACACATAGTTCTGACATAATGAACTATAGTACTCTTGTTACTAGTACTCACAGTGAGGACTGGTAGGCACGAACTTCTTAACTGTACCAAGATACTCGGGTTCTAGTACTCATATAGAGGACTATTAGATATAGAGTTCTTACCTAATGTACCATGGTACTCTTGTTGCTAGTACTTAAATAGTAGATGATTAGAAATGGATTTCTTACATAATGTACTAGTGTCATACCTCGTATCGTTATTACTAGTACTCACATAGAGGATGATTGGTCATGGAGTTCTTACACAATGTACAAGTGTCATTCATGGTACTTTTGTTACAAGCACTAACATAGAATTAAGTGTTCCGAATAGATTTCAGATCCTTGAATGTATGTATCACAATGGTATTGTTCAGAATTCCTTTGAATATTTCACGGTAGTCACAGAATATTGTTTTAGTCCAATGAGCACTTTGATAAGACTTATAAAAGTTTATTTTTGTTTTGAAGCAATGTATAAATAATGTATATATTTCCATTAGGTTTGGTTGACTACCCTGACACTTTTCGTCTTCATTTAAAACGCTGTGCGAATGAATATATTTAGCGCTGACCTTCTGTCATATTCTTGTCAGAAACTCCCCAGGAAAGGCAGTTGTTTTTTTTTTTTTTTTTTGTTGATCATTTTTTCATAAAAATGGAGTGAATGTACTTTCTAGATTAATAATGGCTGAATGTTGATACAGTATATAGTGAAGCAGCAGGCAGGGTGAACCCTACAAATTGGTTTCGAGCAAGTTTTTCATAAAATAAAGGTTCCTACAGGGGCTGAAAAATAAGGTCAATAACGCTAAACCGAACCTCCTAACTTTTATTATTACCGTATAGTTTGAAAAAACGGATAATAAATCGTTTTAGGTTAGCTCATTTTTGTTATTTTATTTTTGACTTTTTTGTTTTTATTTTTATAATGCGTTTAGTTTACTCGTGGGTCACTCAATTTTTGTCGTTCACCCTGCCTGCTGCTGTAAATTAAACAGCCAGTATAAATATTATTGATAATGGTCGTTATAGGCGAACCATATTCAGCTAGATTAGCTCGAGAGCGATTAGAGGCAATTAGAAAATATTTACCTGTTCGTGATTCTGTTAAACGACAATTACAAGAACGTCAGGAATCTCATGTTGAATTTGAAGAGGATACAAAACAATTATTTAAACCGATTGTCGAACCAACAAAGAAAATTGTTACAGCAACTGAGGCAACACAACGAGCTATTGAAACATTACCTGCTGATATTGCTGGTCGTATTCAAGCGGCTCAACCACAACCACAACCACAACAACCAAAAACCAGAATTAAGATAATAGATAAATTTACACCTGAAGGTATTGTTGCTATCAAGGACAAAGACCAATTACTTGATATTGCCGCATTTGGATATTATGAAAGACAAAAATATGTAAAACCAGAACATGTTAAATCTCTGAACTCTGCCAATTGGATTAAGGATGTATATCGCATATATACTGGTATTCCAGAAATTAGATCTAATGAAGATATTAAAGATTTTAATGAATTTGATGATGCTGTACATAAACATATAAAAGAAAAAGTTAAACAAGTAAAACGACTATCACCATCACCACAACGATTACCACAACAGTTATCATCATCACCACAACGATCACCACAACAATTACAATTTGAATCACCACAATCCCCACAATTACAACTAATGGAACAAATAAAACAAAAAAAAAACTAGAACAAGATAAACATTTAGAAAGAATGATGAAACAATTGCAATCGCCACGACAATCAGTTAGAACAACAGAGGAAGAAGAATCACGGGGGGAATCTGAAATTAAAACTGCAGGTGGATTTACTAATCAGGGAAGTGGTCTTATTACCTGTCCTAATAACGTCCTTGCTGATGTTGATCGATTAGAAATCCTCATCGGAGGAAAACGAGCTGGTAATAATTCTCCAGAAATAATTAATGAAGCAGCCGATATTTGCAGACGTTATTTACAGGCGGTATCATGGACGTTGATGTTTATCAGTCTCTTATTAACGAAATTGCCGATGACTACTACAGTGACTGAGTACGTAATTAAATACAATTACTATAATAAAATGATCGTACATGGTACTCAACGTGGACCAACCATGGTCAGAGTAATAAAGCCACGATTACCAGTATACAAGACAACCTACGGAGACGGACTAGGTGATGTTGTTCAGGGTCTATTTAGAAGGATAGCCCCAAAAGCAATACCGATCGCAAAGCAACTGGGAATGAAAGCTATTGATGTTGTTCGTGAAAAAGGTATTGGTGCTATGGGTAATCTCGCTGGTAAAGCGTTTTCAGCGATCAAAGATAGACTAGCACAATTAATACGACGAAAACCTCAACCACCAGTAAAATTACCTAGTACTGAAGTAATGCCAGCGAATATTAGTAAAAAAATAAATCAGGTTGCTAATCAAAAACTAGTAGAGTTGGCTGATGTACCAATGTCAGAAAAGAAAAAAATATAACCGCTAGTTTGATAGCAGGAAGTGGTCTTCGTTTTAGACGATAATAAATATAATAAAGATGTTCAAGCGCATATCTGATCCCGCATTCGACATGGACGCACCAGTACTCAAAGATGAGTCTGTGCGTGATTATCAATATTATTCTTATGACGCTCGAATTCCAGATCAGAGTGGACGAATTGAACTACAGGTTCAGGATACAAGTAGGTATTTCCTACCCGCTAGGGCTTTTATTGAAGTAGAAGGTTAAATTTTAAATAACGCTGCCCCTGCAGCACCAGTAGCATATGGAGACGATGTTGTTAGTGTCGGTTTTGTTAATAATGGTATTATGGCGTTATTTGATAGCGCAACGTATATGATTGACGGAAAAAATATTGAATCAATCGAGAAAGGACGTTGACGTTGCTACAACAATACTTGGTCTTGCAAGATACAGCGACGATTATTCAAGATCAGCTGGTCCATCTATGATGTTTGCAAAGGATACAACTGATTCTCCAGAGTATCGACAATATGAAATAGGACGACCAAGAAATTTTGCTAGAAACGCCGATGCGGATGTACAAAGTATGATAATTAATGTAGATGCAGATTTCAACTTAGGATTTAGATCACGTCGAGCAATGTTACGAGGTAATAGAAGAGCATTTTCATGTGCCATTCCA
>JAECUM010021611.1:0-32781 GCA_016617855.1 Megalonaias nervosa | reverse complement strand
CCCCCCCCCAGATCTCTCTCTCTCTCTCTCTCTCTCTCTCTCTCTCTCTCTCTCTCTCTCTCTCTCTCTCTCTGGATCTTCGTAGAAAGATACCAGCAAAAATCCATTAAAAAACGAACGTGGCGTGATTTTTTGCCTGTGTCATGCGATCATGTCTCCAGATATATGAATGATGAAAAAATGTATTCACACGAAGAAACGGAAAGGGGAAAGTTAGAAATGGAAGATAGAAACAATTATATGGGTGGTATGAGTGTTAATTAAATCATAATAATGACTTAGATAAACTGTAAATAGATTTAAATGTTTGAATTAACCCTAGCTGGTTCCTTATTTAGCTTAGTTTGTATTTACAAGTAGTTTGAATATGCTAGGCGGTATGCATAAGCCACCGCGTTCAATGTTCAAGCGGTTAAATATGCTGTGTTTGTAGAGCTCTACATTCTTCAGTTAAACCATCTTTCTTGTTTAAATCATAAGTGTGTTTCATATTTATTTAATCAATATGAATGAAAATAGAGATTCGAAAACGAAAAGAGGTAGCATATCAATTTGCAAAGGAGATTGCAATTATTCGCAAAAGGTTAAGAACTACATTTTGTAGCGGACACACTGGACAGGGTTTTGCAGAGTTTATTCATTCTGTCAATAAACAGTTGCTTGTAGTCAATCTTAACTGCATTGGAAATGCAAGTTTATGTATTTTAATGTGATATAAATAATATATATGTATACTATGAACGCTATATCTTTGATATACCACTTGTTATATAAATGTTTTCATTAAAACGAAACTCGGCAAACCTCATTTTCTTTTAATTAAAAATGTATACATCTCATGGTATATCAATGATACAGCGTACATAATATAGATATATTTATATAATCAGAGTTTATAGTTGTGCTTAGATGTCATTTGAAAAAAATCATTTTTATTTAAGTTATTCACTGGAAAAGCAAAGTGGTTATTGACTTTTTGGGCTTATTGAGAACTCGTTTAGAGACTTTCTGGATTATATCATTGTAGTACATCAGGGCACTCGAGAATGGTAGAATTCATTTAGAACATTCTTTACTTTTGGAGTTGTGTTAGTAAAATATTGATTATTTTGAATTTAATTCACAGCAGTGTAAGTGTCCTTTGAATTTTCACTTTGTATTCTTGGCAAATAAATCATTTGTTGAATTTTATTTAAATTGTTGGTTTCACTTCCTTTCTGTTACATAGTTTTAGGATCATAGAACCGTAACAATTAGTCTGCAGAAAAGTAATTCCGTTTCTCAATGTCATATAGGATGCATGCATTTGGGTTAAAAGGAATAAAACTGAATTTAGTTAAACACGTAGCTTGATATTGTTCATTTAGACCTCTTTTAACTGCATCATTGAGAAGCTTGACTTTCTTCTAATTGCATCATAAGGGAGATTGACCTGCTGTACATTGCATCATAGTATTCACCAATGTAGTCATCCCAAGGTTTAGCTGTTAACTTCAATACATCCCCACATGTAGACTGATTCTATCGACTGTAAATACTTATTCGGGGGTATCCATATACAGCCGTAAGCAACAGTGATTACCGCTCACGTCTAAGGAATATTTCAAGACCTCCAATGTGCTGACTTACTGTAGACTAAGACCAAAATATGATATTTTCATACAAATAATGGTATGTACCAAAATATTTGAGTTAATATGAGCTGGAGAATTCAGTCACATTCTAATCACTATTGAACCCAAAATAATAGTCTGAGTAGCCTACTAAGAAGTAAAGCTTTTTGTTGATGTGTAATGCATTGTGTATCTTAAATGTCCTTACCATTCACTATGTGACGAGGTGACCAGTTTCACCTTTTTCTAAAATAACAAGCACTATGCATGAAATATTGACATTAAGCTTTTTCATTTGGTATAAAAAGTAAAACACAGAGTCAAGTTACAGCAATTCAATTAGTTTAACTAATTTATGGTAGCTGAAAATAGTTAGGATAGATAACTGGCAGCACCTGCTCACTCAATCACTGTGCTTTGCTTACAACGATTTCATAATATTTTCAATAATTATGCAACATGATCAAAATTTCTTGCTTCTATTACAGTTGCATTTCTATTATGGGTAGCATTCCAATATATAACTTGGATTTTTAGTTCGACATGAACTTTATCTTGGACAATAAATTAACAACATCTAACTGGTTTTTTATTTTAAATCTGAACAAAAGCACAAAAGCTTTCAATAAAACATAGGCACTCCTTTTCAATTGGTCATCACAGTTATATGTTTTCAATGTGGCATTATCTGCTTCGCAGCATTCTCACCATAATATTATGTGCCTCAAAACAATTTCATATTTCAACAAACGTTTAAATGACCACTGGTAAGTTATGTCTAGCATAATCTGTGAAAATATGCCAAAATGACACGCTGCTGCTAAGTCTTTTACCGTAAAAATCATGTCCAATAATTATAATTTACTGATTATGAAGGGGAACACAGTGGATGTGTGGTTCAGGTTGTGACTCAAAACCGATTTCATATCAAATAAGGAAATGAAGGCATCACAAGGACTAGAGAAAATTCAATCAGTCTTTATAAAAGATGACACAATCGTTATAAAAGATGACACAATCGTTATAAAAGATGACACAATCGTTAGTTAAGATGACATTTTCTTTAAGAATCTTTGCTCCTTTGAACAACTGATCTGACAAAAGTTTTAAAGGTAGTGAAGTTTTCCCTGACCGGAATGATTTGTCGTTCGAATTCTCCCCAGATTGTTACCAATGTATACAAATTCCAGCATTCCTATACGTTGAGATGAAAGCATAAAAACAAGGCTCTTGACAGTTCACAAATAATAAATAACAATGGATCAAACAAGTACGGAGTTGTTGTTGTCAAACCCTCCATGATGCATGCCTTCTTTTGATACATACGCTATATAATACAGTATTAACAAAAAACAAAGCTTCAACATTCATTGCCAAGCGCTATCATGAACCATGTGGCAAATGATTATTACTATAAAAATTACCCAGTCAAGGTAAATTGTACCTAAAAATAGAGTCAGTGGAACCTTCATTTTATATCCACTGAAGAAATCCATATCTAGCCCTAACAGATATGCGAACTGAACATATATGGAACATTTTCTGTTGACCATTTAAATTAAACTTAAAGTTGATATCAAAGGTTATATTTATTTGCTTCAATTCATATCTTTTATCATCATGCTACGAATTAAAATAAATTCTGTAATAATTTGTTTTAAAGCTAAATTACAACACTATTTAAATACTTTTGTAAAAGATGCCGTGGTAACGTAAGGTCTCGAAAATGGTCACTGCTTGTGAACGTAGATTTGAACTGAAACATGTCCTTAAAGTTTTCAAAAATGATAAACTTTTTACAATTTCTGTTTAATGTCTATTTATGCCGTGATTTGTCTGATGAAGAATAACATATTTAATTCGATTTAAATAAAAAGACTTTGCTGAAAGAAGAATTACGTCTGAGATAATTTAAGTACATGTACATGTATCGAGATGCGACTGCGAAGAAATCACAAGGGAGGTAAGATTATGACTGAAGACAGCCAAATAGGAAAGCTGTTCACTCCTTATTAAACAATTCATCTCTTCCACAGGTCATGGCGGCAATAAGTTTGATGTAAACATACTCACCCAATGAATTACTTTTAGCTACATTTAACGATGTTGACCAGAAAATTCACAGAGCTACGGGTGCAGATATCATTCGCGATGTTGTGAAGAAGGAAATATAGTCACTGTATGCGTGTGCGTGTGTGTCCATGATATTTATGAACCCTTGAAAAAGACATTGTTTTAGGTCATGAAGAAAGGAAACGTATTTAACATGTGTCTATTTACAGGCAGGGCTGGATTACCTATCTGTTACGTGTAGGCTCGTACAAATGTAACAGAAGAAAAGAGTGAAGTCAACAAGCTTTGTATATTTTAATAAAATAATTTATTTCCCTAGAAAAGAATGTAAAAATTGGTAAATAGGACTTACAGTTTGTGAATATAATCCAAAATTTGATCCTAAGAATGAAAACACAAGTCCTATCACTAAATAGTTCTATTAGAATCCAAGTTCGAATCTCGACGACACACAAATATGGAAGGCGATGACGTCAGATGTGGTCCAATGTACGAATATCAACAATTCCTCAATTGAATCAGTTTTTGTTTCCAAATAATTCCAGAATAAATTTGCATGAATATCTTTCAGAACTTTTTATAAGAAAGTCAACTTGTTGAGTTTCCAGGAGAATAAATTATTAAATCCAAAAATCAGATGAAAAACAAACAATCTGGCAACAAATAAAAAGAATCACCTTGTTCCTTCAAGATGTTAAAACGACTCTGCCAGAAGAATATTAAGAATGCGTATTTAAACCCCCAAAACATCATTTCAAGTCTCGCGAGATGGGTCATGTGGTCTCTTACTACAATAAATCCATCTCGTACGCCAGTGTAGCCCCACTTAAAAACCAATAATTAAAAAGCGTTGTTTACACATGGTGATCACGCAAGGAAAGTATGGCCCTCATACTGACCAATCATTTTAACTGCCTGTTTACGTTCTTGCTAGCCCAAGACGAACTAGGTTAACTAAAAATAATTCTCATGTAACACTTTTACGTCTTAAATAAACAACATTTGCTAAAAGAAAATATCGAATTACTGAAAAAGAATTTCGAATCCGATAAAAATATTGATTTCAATAAAATGTAATGAAACAAAAATAAAATAAAAAAGAATTTTAAAACTAACACACAAGCAATTTAATTACATATACGTAACGTATCAAGCACACTAAACACGTGCTTAGCGCACCAGAAAACATTCAAACTATCGTTGCCATGTTGATGATAAAATTGAATGAATTATATATGACCATTTCGATCTGCGTGTACGAGTATTTTGATTTGGAGTGATGGCAACACCGGTATTTTCCCACCTTTAGCTATTAATATTGTTTTTCTTTTAGTTTCACATTTTGTAGAAAGGGGGGCACCATAATATTTTCAGTGCTTAGGGCACTGTAAGGCCTTAATCCGGCCCTGTTTTCAGGTTTTGTATGACTTTTATATATATATATATATATATATATATATATATATATATATATATATTCGGAAATATTTATATTTTTAAAAACTCTTGTCTCCTTTTAATACCGATGCCATGTTTACTACTAAACTTTCACTTTATAGAATGGGGCCCCGGAGTGGTCTAAAGCGCTCGCCTTTACCAATTGCTCCGATCTTATCTCTGTCCGCGTGGGTTCGAGTCTCAAACTCGGCCTACTTGGGTATGTGAAAAAGCTTGCCAGTAGCTTCCCGTGAATAGTTGGTTCCTCTCAGTGTTTTCCCCGTTTTTTCCTGCAACATATATACTGGCCGACCTGTAGGACCTATCATGTGCTGATAAATGGTATTAAGCCCACAATCAATCTCAACCACCACCACTGTATAGTTTGGATTGTGCTGATGTGCTGTTAAACCATACGCATACACGCTCTTTATACCAATTTACGTTGCCTACAAGTTTTTTTTTTTTTTTAAAATATAATATAATCGTACAAAATTTGTCCATTCATTCATTTAATCAAGTAATTTCATTGTTCACTCAAAAGGATTTGCTCGACAAATGCCCCATCGCTGTCTGGCGAGAAGTGTAGAGTAGCGATGAAAAAAATCATAATGTTGAAACGGTGTAACGAAAGCCAAAAATATATAAGGATAAGCGTATTACTCTTTTCTGGATTCTTTCTGTTGCTAGCAAATACCTTTCTCAACATGAACCATAGCGACCATGCAAAGAAACTTAAAGCTAAGCAAAGCCAAAAAAGCACACAAATGCATTATCTTTAATGCACCTAGTTCCCTCGATTGACGTCAAGTTGGATGCTAATTCTTTATTCCCGATTGAATAAGGAATAAGTAACCAGTTACCGATTGAATAAGGAATAAGTAACCGGTTACTTATTCCTGATTTATTCCTTATTAACATCCATTTGGCTATTCATTCTTTATTCACAGTTCAATAAGTAATTGGTTATAACTTACTTATTGAAGATTTAAAAACTCTCCAGGGCATGCACTGGTGTTTTTTCTAACCCAGTTAGAGAAATAAGAGTGTTCTTTGGTGCCAGCTATATAAAGCTGACTAGAGACAAATCCCGGACTGTGTGTAGGAAGGTGTTAGGATATTGGTGGGTATACATAATTAGTAATTTGAGATAGGATTAATTAGTTGTGTTAGGTGTTTGGGTCGCGTCCTACTGTGCAGGCGCGAACCAATAATATTCAGATTCGAAAATGACTCAAGTAAACGTGAAACCACAAAAACCATACAAGTGTGAAATTGGAGATTTCTCTTTTGTGTTCATAATGTGCTTAGAGAAGAATTATTTCAAGTATGTAAGGGTTTAGGAAGCCTTCAGTTGACATCGATTGTTGTCTTGAAGTCCTTGGAACTGGGTAAACAAGCATAAGGGTAGGTGTATGAAACACTCTGAGTGTGGATCAAATATATCAATACTTAGTACGAATTAAACCTGTACCGAAACGATGTTGATTGCAACGTCTGATGGACAGTTTCTATTCAGAAATCTGTTCCAACAGAATCCAAAGTCATTTAAAAAAATTCGTTTAACCGATTTCCAGAAATTGGGGTTGCATAAAGGGAGGGGGCGAGAGTACAACAGATGCCGCAAAAAGGTTATATCTTTCTTATACAGGTGGGTCAATACCTCTCCTCTTTAAAGAGTTTTGCAATGGACCTTTCTCTGACATTTTATCTCTAGGGGATAGTGTCGAGCCATGAAAGAAGTCCTGACGAATCTCACCGAGAGGAATTAGCGAAAAAAGGGACAACCTACGAGCACCGGGTATGAAAAAGACGCACAATTTGGATCGATGGAAAAGATTGTAATTATTGAACCCCTAACTAGAAGATATTGATTTCAACGCCTCTTGGACAATATCAAGTTATGGATCTCTTCCAACTGTAGGAAAAATTTAAAGAAAATTCGTAGACCCGATTTCTTGGAATCCGGATATTAATATATGATAGTTGTAGCAAAGTCCATTAGCGATTTACCTCATCAGTCCATATCTGGTTCCTTACAGTTCACCACTAAAATGATTTTGACATTTATTATTGTAGGATATCTTCTAAACAGAGATATATTTGACTCCCAAAAGTGTTTCTGACGGTGTTTGTCTAATGTAGGCGGAAAACAGATTGCAGCCACACTTTGCGATGCTTGAACCCTAACTCAGAGAAGTTTGATTTCAACCCCTGTTTGAAAGTCCGTAAAGAGTGACCGATCCCAACAGTAAAAAACCTTAGAAGAAAAATCATCCAGACCATTTCGACGAATTCGCGGTCAGATGAAAGAGGTCGCGCACAACACATGCGATCAGAAGATTATACCTTGCGTATATAGATGGGCCTCTATGTTTCCTCTTTAAAGAGTTCTGGCAATGGACCTTCTCTGATATTTTATCTCTGTGCGATAGAGTCCACCCACGAAGGAAGTCCTGACGAATAACGTCGATAAGTAACAACGATGGGTACCGGGTATGAACAAGACTAAAATGTTATAGGTTGTATCAAAATTGTGCACTAATTGAACCTCTGCTAAGAGGATTTTGATTACAACGCCTCTTGGATATTATCTAAATAACATTAGAAGAAAGTGGAAGAAAACACGTCGAGCCAATTTCGAGAAATTGTCGACTAGATAAAGTAGAGCACAACACACGTCGTAAGACTTTATAATACGTTTGCATTTGGGCTAATAAGTCCCTAATTAATATAGTTTTTACATAGACCCATCTTTGATATTGTAATAAATTTTGAAGTATCCGCCATTTGCATATAGTTCTCCATTTTAAGGATTCCATAGATTTTAGTGATCACTTGCCTGATTTTGGAAAGTCGATGTCCTCAGCCCGACTAATTGGCCAATTGCTAGGGGCAAACGTCACAGATTGCAGTCTTGTTGAGATTCCAGGATAGCGTGGTTTAATTTTAAAGAGAGTTAAGGTCAGAGTTCCATAAATGTCCCTGGAGCTGAGCAGTCCCGATTAAAACCTAACTGTATGGAACGATCATGTGAGTCCATGTGCAGTATTTGTGATGGATGACTGGTAAATTGTACAACAGAGTAATTGAGAAGGGACGGTTCCGTTGTCTGGAGACGGCTTGTATTGTTCCTATGATGGTAGATATGGTTCAAGGTTACAGGCGAAATGTGGCTTTAAACAATGATTTGACTGGCCTGAGGTAGCGCAGGTAAAATAGTTCCCTGCACCTGGTGTTTCAGAAGTATATTTTCAAGGCGTGAAATGCTACCGCTACGTAAAGGAAATGTAATAAGGAGAAACCATGTACTTCTAACGTTGTGGCGTAAACAGCGAATATAGGAAGTCGAGCAGAACACATGCCGTAAGATTATATCGTACGTTTACATTTGGGCCATTACGTCCACTCTTTATGCATGAACCATTTTTGCTATTTTATTTCTAGGAGATAGAGTCCACCTACGAAGGAAGTCCTGCCGAATTTCGTGGAGACGAAACAGCGAAATAAGGGGCGCCTTAGGGGGTACCGGCTATGAAAAACACGCAAATGATAATAAACTGTTTCAATGGTTTATTCTCATGACACACTTACTTAGAGGATTTTGATTTAATGCCTCTTATACAGTATCGAAATAAGACCACTTTCTAACAGCAGAAAAGTTTGAAGAAAATTCGTCGAGCCGATTTCGAGAAACCCGTGACTAAATAACGGAAGTCGAGCAGAACAACTGCCGTAAGATTATATCGTACGGTTACATTTGGGCCATTACGTCCACTCTTTATGCATGAACCCTTTGTTGCTATTTTATTTCTAGGAGATAGAGTCCACCTACGAAGGAAGTCCTGCCGAATTTCGTGGAGACGAAACAGCGAAATAAGGGACTCCTTAGCGGCTACCGGCGATTAAAACACGCATATTCATTCTTGACAAAGAAACTACGTCAGACCTCAGTAGGAGTGAAAAAAATTTACGCTAGAGAATTTCGGTCTACTGTCGGTCTCGGTGAAAACAACAAGGTCATTCATGTCTATGGCGTCGAAAAGATTTGTGCAATTCAATAGCTCAACATTTCTAACGTACTGAGCGAGGTTCGCCAGAGCGCTTAGGAGGGCGTCGCCTGTATCTCTGAGAGCGTCTGAAGCTGTCCACCGGCATGGCCTACATGCCGTGAACCGACCTGTTTAAATTAACAGCTGCGCAGATACAACGCCGTCTACATCAGCACACCAGGCTTCAGGTCGTTGTCGGGCCGTCAGACATTTTCTGAACAGAGAGTAGTAGCCTACCCCGCAGGCAAGTCGGAGGCACGCTACCATCCCCACGAGCCAAAATCATCCAACTGGTGACGTAGTTTTGCGAGTTGCCGTGGTTGACAATGCCGACCTTTGTACACCTCGCCATGGCAGACGCGCCAGCTGATCGCCTACGCAGACGCCGTAGAATCGTTTTCTTGTTGGGGGAGCCGGAGCCTGTTAAAGTTGGAGATGGTGCTCACCGTCGCCCCAGGCCCTTGCTTACAACACTGCGGTTGATGGACTTTAGGGCAAACCCAGCTAAGGCGCCTAGTGGCGACTTTGAAGATAGCTAAATGCGCCGCGGTCACCGCCCCCTGGCAGCAATAGCCAAGGAAGTGAGACGATATACATAGCATATATTGAGCACCATATCTCTAGAAATCGGCTCCACAAATTTCAATAAATCTATCCAGTGATGGAACGGATCCATAGACAGAAATTCTCCAAGAGGCGCTAAAATCAAACTTCTCAAAGTACAGTATCTGCAGGTACAAAATATTGACACGATCGAAAGCCATTGAACGTGTTTTTTATATCCGATACCCAAAAATTGCACCCCATTTCCCTGATTCCTCTCACTTCGTCAAGATTTATTTCATGGTTTCAACATATTCTCAGACATAAAACCTCAAGAAGGGCCAGTGTAAAATTCTGTATAAGGGTATTCAAGGGTCCATATTATTTAATCCGTTTTCTGCATGTATTACCCCCGTCATATATTTACCCCCAAATTTCTCGACACCTGCTTCGCAAAGTTTTACTAAAATCTGCTTCAATACTGCAGGTATCCATAACGACCTTCCTATTATTATTATTATTATTATTATTATCGTGTGAATTGCGTGCTCAGCCATTTAACCGCATTATCATCAGCAACTGCAGAGCCTGCAGTCCACCGGGGAACTTTGTCAGTGGAAAGTTGTTCACAGTGTGTGACATGGTCTGAAGAGCTTTACATCAACAGAAAGAGCTAGTGGCCTGGCCCCATCGGGCAGGGTTGACTGCAGAACACCCATGTCCTATCCGAACGCGGTTCAGTGTGGTCCACAGATGACGTGGAAGGTTGAAGCCCAGAGGGCAGACAGACGGCTCAGATACGAGGGAGTGGTTTACAACATCTGTTGAAGACCATTCAACGCTCCATGCTGAAATAGCTGTCATATCCTCCGGCAAGGGACCTTACCAGATTGGGCGTCTCGAAACCAAGCGGACTGCTGGACGTGAGGTGATGTCCATGTACAGTGACATTCTACAACCATCTAAAGAAAACTTCAGCAAAACTTGGCACTCGAAACAACCTACTCCGCAAACTCGCTGGCTCAGCTTGGGGCGCTAGTGCTCAGACACTCAAGATATCAGCACTGGCCCTCTGTTATTCGACAGCCGAGTATTGCGCTCCTGTCTGGGCTCGATCATTCCATACTAAGCGAATTGATGTCCAGCTCAACACAACAATGCGCATCATCTCTGGAACACTACGTTCTACTCCTTTACAATGGTTGTCAGTACTCAGCAATATTCCTCCTCCACATCTGCGTCGCCAGGAACCAACCACAAAAGTGTTGTCTAAAGTCTATGCCAGTGAGAAACTTCCAGTGTACATGGACATCACCTTCCTATTTATCCCATTGTTCTCGATTAATGCTGTCAATACATCTTGTAGGAGTCAAACATATCCATATGTACAATCTTTCAAAAGAAAGATCGATCACAAGGTCATTTAGGCGGGAACCGTAGGATCCAGATAAGGACAGAAGAGGGAATCTCCTAGTGGTCATCGTTATAACGACCATATATTGAGCTCCGGATTTATCAAAATCGGCTCAAAAATTCTCCTTAAACGTTGTCTACTGTTAAAACGGGCCCCTAACTTGATACTGTTCAAGAGACACCGACATCAAAATCCTCTAAGTAGGGGTAGAATTAGTACAAAATATTTAGATAATCTATGCTCAAGGTGTGTTTTTCATATCTGGTAGCGAAAAAGGCCATTTATTTCACTGATTCCTCTCGACGAAATTCGTTAATGCATCCTTCGCTGGTAGATTCAATTCCATATATATAAAATGTCAAAGAAGGGCTCATGTCAAAGATGCTTAAAGAGGAGACGTAAGGGCCCAACTCTTTACGTAAAATATAATATTCTCACGGCATGTACTGTACCCGGCCACATTTAACTAGCCATGAATTTCTCGAAAGCGGCTCGACGAATTATTTTTTTATGTTTTCCTACTGTTGCAACAGATCTAGATACTGTCCAAGAGGCACTGAAATCAAAATCCTGTAAGTAGTGGTCAAATTACTACAAATTATTGATATATTAGATGTACAGTGAGCGTATTTTTCAAACCAGGTACTCATAGGGTGCCCCTTAATTCGCTGATTCCTCTCGAAGAAATACGTCGTGGGTCGACGCCGACCCCTAGAGATAAAATGACAGGTCCATGTCAAAAATCTATAAAAATCTTCTTACGGCATGCATTGTATCCAACCCATTTATCTAGCCGACAATTTCGTGACATTGGTTCAACAAATATTTTTCAGACTTTTCCTACAGTTGGAACACATATCTAGCTTGACATTCCTGAAGAGGCGTTGAAATAAAAAGTCTCTAAGTCGGAGTTCAGTTAGCAAATATATATTGATACAATAGATGCACATTCTGCGTGTTCCTCATACTAGCACCCGCAGGGTGACCCTTATTTCTCTGATTCCTATTCACGAAATTCATTAGGACTTCCTTCGTAGGTAGACTCCATCCCTTAGAGATAAATATCAAATAAAGATCCATGTCAAAACTATGTAAAGAGGGGAGATAATGTCCCAACTATATACATAAGATATAATCTTCCAACTTCCAGCGGCATGTGTTGTTCCAAAACCCCTTTATCTAGCCGACTAATTTTCTTCAAACTTTTACTATTGTTGGAACTGATCACAAACTAAATAGTTTCCAAGAGGCGATCAAAGTACTCTAAGTCTGTGACCAATTAGTTCCAGTCATTGCTCAATTCGATCCAAATCTTCCGTGTTTTTCATAGCCGGTACTCATAGGGTGACCCTTACTTGGATGATTCCTCTCCACCAAATTCATCAGGAAGTAATTCTCAGATCGTCTCTATCCCTTAGAGATGAAATGTCGTCGAAGGGTTCATATATAAAGAGTGGACATTATCGCCCAAATGTAAACGTACGATATCATCTTATGGCATGTGTTCTGCTCGACTTCCTTTATTTAGTCGCGAGTTTCTCGAAATAGGCTCGACGAATTTTCTTTAAACTTTTTCTGCTGTTAGCAAGGGGCCTTATTTCAATACTGTATAAGAGGCGTTGAAATCAGTTTATTGATATTGATACAGTTTATTAACATTTGCGTGTTTTTCATAGCCGGTACCCACTAAGGCGCCCCTTATTTCGCTGTTTGGTCTCCCCGAAATTCGTAAAAAAAAAAAAAAATTATTCGTAAAAAATGTTCATTGATAAAATATCAATGAAGGGTCCATGTCAAAACTCTTTAAAGAGGGTACGTAATTTCCCAACTGAATATGTAATATAATATCTTCTTACAGCATGTGTTTTACCCGACCCCCTTTATATAGCCGCAAATGTCTCGAAATCAGCTCATCGAATTTTCTACAAACTTTGCCAACTGTTGGAACACATACCTACCTAGAAACCGCCGAGGAGGCGCTGAAAAATAAAAGTCCTCTAAGCAGGTTTTTAATTGGGTCAAATTATTGTAGCGGAAACTCCCTTGGCTACACTACACCGAGTCTAGCTATCTCGGGTTCTTTAGTTTTTGAATCTCTCTGAGTACTGGTGCTCCAGAGTGCGACAGATTTCTACCCTCGCGGGATATAGTCTTATTTCTGGCTTCTTGTTGCCGACTGAGTCGGTGGGTCGCTGTGTCTCCGACTGGGTGTTCTGTGGTCGGCGACTGCATCGTCAACTGAGTTGCTGGATCGTAGACTGGATCGTCGTCTGGATCGCCAGGTCGCTGACTTGGCCGCAGAGCACCGACTTGGTCTACGACTGGGTCGTGGAGTCACCGACTGGGTCGCTGAGTCACCGACTGTGTCGCTGACAGGGTCGCTGAGTCGCCGACTCGGTCGCCGAGTGAGTCGCAGAATCGTCGATTGTGTTGCTGACTGTGTCGCAGAATCGCCGACCGGACTGGAGAGTCGTCGACTGTGTCGCACAGTCGCCGACTTGGTCGCTGTGAGTCTCAAAGTCGTCGACTGTGTGTCTTGTGGTCGCCGATTCGCCGACTGGGTCTCAGAGATGCCGACTGGGCCGCAGAGTCGTCGACTGTTGGTGACTGTGTCGCAGAGTCGCCTACTGGGTTGCAGATTTAGTCGCAGAGTCGCCGACTGGGCCGCAGAGTCGCCGACTGTGTCGATGACTATGTCGCAAAGTCACTGACAGGTTCGCCAGCTTAGTCGCAGAGTCGCCGACTGGATCGCTGATTTGGTCGCAGAGTATCCAACTGGGTCCCCGAGTGAGCCGCAGAGTCGTCGACTGTGTCGCTGGCTTGGTCGCAGAGTCGCCAGCTGTATTGCTGACTGTGTCTCCGGCAAGATCGTGGTCGCGCGTCGTTACTCGATCAAGATCGACAGACAGAGAGACGAACAGTGCAAAATGATGAGAAAAGAGATATCATCAGTTAAAATGTGTATTGTCGCATGATTTCCGCGTTTCTTGGACGAGCCTTGTAGTGCCTGTATCCTGGGGGACGAAAGTCCTTGTCCCTACACTTTTTAAATTCACCAGCCTGGCCCTTTCCTGTAAGGCGAATTACCACCAAATGCGCTTGCTCCGACGGGTGATTATACTGCTTCACTTGCAAGGAGACGTCTTTACCCAATACCGCTTCATAACACAAAACCATCGCAACAACAGTTGGCACGTATATATATATATATATATATATATATATATATATATATATATATATATATATATATATATATGGGATTCGCGGACCTCAAGCCCTAACGCAGTCATAGAAAGTGTTTGGGCTGCATTATATGCAGAGCTTCCAGACTCTAAACAATCGGCTTCTCAAAGATTATTTTGACGTATGTGGCCGATTTGAAGGTAATTAGGTAATGCATGTATATCTTAATACTGTAACTCGTGTGAGATTTATTTTACAGGCATGCTTAATAAAGCACTTATCCATAATGATTATAGACATTTCTATTTCTTTAAATGACTAATCAATCAACCTGAACACTAGCAACCCAGTCGGTGTTTATCATTTATTGTGTGATTGTTTACTTGAAAATTACAGAAGGCTGGTAACTATTTATTGCTTGGAAAAGAAGTAAACGAATAAAAATAAGTGTTCTAAACTCCTTTTCAAAAGTCAGCTAGTCAGAGATAGGTGACTAGATGATTATTGTTAAGCAAATGGATAAGTCAGTGTTCTCAAATCATTTAGATAAGAAAAGAAAATATTATTCCATAAAGTCTAGCTTTCATTACTGTACATATTGATCTGGTAGCATATCGAGGCGTAGAAAAGTAAACTTAACAACGTTTCCAAAAACAAATCAAATGAACCATTTCCAAGAAAAATATTTAATGTTTCAGTTCAATGTATTTTACCTACCCCCCTCCCCTTCTCTCTATACTCTCATTCTCATTTCTAGCTATTTCAAAGCCATAATATATTTATCTATGTATACACACATGCATATATCTGTGTTCTAACCCTTCCGTTTCTCACGTACATATTTATCTTCATTTACTATTTACACACGTTTTTGATAACTTTATTTATGGACATATGGTTTTAAGGCATAAACAAAGAAAAAAGGGGAAAAATTAACTGTAAAACGAATGTAACGCAATTTCCTTAACTTCCCGTTTTATTCTGCCTAATGTTTAAACTTTAGTTGTGATATATTGCCATATAATGGGTCAAGTGCAGATTTCCCAAAGGCAACTTCAGTTTCAGTGAATTTGCCATGGGCAAACATTTGTGTTGCTTTGGTGTCAACCTAAATTTTTAAAAAATCTTATTTTTTATTTTAATAGATGAATTGACAATTTAGATATGTTTCATATTCTTAAGTTTTAATTGTGCACTGTCTAGACTTGATGCATATTTTTGTTGTAATGATATTTCTCATTTGACAACTTGATGGCAATTTTTGATTGTGTCAATAAAAGAGGTCACAAAGTTGCAAAACAGTGCCTGCGGTGTTGTTTTCGGCAAAATAACTTAAACTTATATTTTTAAGAGGTTTGAACATTTAAGCTCATGTATATGTCTGTCTATAGTTTTAATTGCAGAGAAAGTAGTTCTTGAGCTTTTAGATATATATCTTCTCATGTTTTTGCAGGACAGGCGCAATAAAAGAAAAAAAAATATTCAGGTTCTCAGGTTGATGGTAGTATTTGATTGTAAGTAATTAGTCCTCACAATGGCATCCTCACAAAGATGGTAAACTAAGAGTAGTCCTCATAATGTTTAAAGAACTATACGGCAAAAAGGAAGTGATACAGATGTGGCCTGGATTGCAGTTAAGCTTACTTTCAAATTTCTAACCTATACTTTCATTCCTTCTTATGGTCCTCGCAATGTAGTCATATGTCACAAGTATATGAATGTGTGTGTGTGTGTGTGTGTGTGTGTGTGAAACCGAGCATGTGTTCTTCCAAAACATTGGTGGCCTCTAAAATTAAAGTGCAAAGCCTTTTCAATGACATTCAAACGGATAGTAATATAATTTAATTTTGTCTCGTTCCATTTTGCTCTACTAATGTTTTTTCTTCTTCTTCTTTTAATGTGATGGTGGCTACAAACAGTAATATCTTATCTCTTTGATCAAAATTCCGTGACGTTCTTTATGCCAGATATGCATACTATGACAAATAGGTTACTGGTACTCCGTAATAAAAAATGACTAATTCTGGAACGAGATACCGATCTATTCTTTGTTAATCTGTAAACCGTTTTAATCCACATATTCATATGTGTTACAGCACTTGCCTTCTACTCCCAGAACAGAAAAGACAAGTCCAGTTTTGTTGAAAGAAAATTGGGTTTATTGTGCATGAGGTTGGTCAATAAAGGCAAATGTATTTCTCCTGCTTTCTTACACCCTTACTGCAATCTTATGACCAGCACACTACAGAAAGAATCTACTGGACTATCACTAATATGCTGTTCATGCTATGTTGTTTAAACAGACAAGTAGTAAACTGACCAATTGGAAAGTTATTTATTACTTGTACTATAATAGAACAAATTTAGCGTGAACAATAATCAGGTAGCCTCATTGCTTAGAGTGAACAAAACTTGAACAGGTAATTCTGGTTCAAGGTTGCCTAAATGGCTAAATGTGTGTAAAGTGAGAACAACACAATAATTGCGACTGGTGTGTGTGTGTGTGTGTGTGTGTGTGTGTGTGTGTGTGTGTTTGGAATTTTAACGTAGCTTTTTACAATTTCTCAGTCATATCGCTACGATGTTTGCTGTGTGGCAGTTTATAGTGATGTCTAGCACTGGGGCATCATGCCGCAGACATGTAGCATCATGTCCCAACCAGTCACATTATCCTGACACCAGGCCGACCAGTCCTAGCACTAACCTCTTAATGATGAGCGCCTAGCAAGGCAGCTGTTTGTATCATTTTTATAAGTCTTTGGCATAACTTGGCCGGGTTCGAACCCGCAACCTCCCGCACCTGAGGGGAACGCTCTAACCACTAGGCCACCGGAGCGGTCCTCACCTGCTGTGTCAGGTTTCCAAACCACGCAAGCATCTAGATGAGTGTTGTTGGCCTCCTTTCCGTACGTCAAGAGATTTTCCAGGTACGTTCGGTAAGGGTAAGTATCCATCCTACTGCTGACCAGTTTGTTATTCAAGTACAAATCCACTTCGCTGAACAAGGAATGCATGAAATTGTTGACTCTGGCATCGGCTCCCGGATTGGTGTTGTCCGTTTTGATCACTTTGAGTTTCAGATACAAGTAACTGCTATTCAGATCGATGTAATCTTCGGGTTATCCTTTGATTTCAAACTCGATGCGAGCTGAATCCGTCAAAGAGGAGACGGGATAAAATTCTACTCATTGGGATTCTTGCATCGTCATCATAGTGGGTGGCATGGCAAACAGATCGAGTTCCGACCTGGAACAGGAGCAAGACTCTCGGTGCATCATTTTCTTTCTTAATCTCTCTGTTTGTGATTTAATAATCAAAAACGTCTAAGTCTCGGACAATTCTTCTTTACTTAGTCTTTCTAGCTCTGGGGCTGTGAAGTCCTCTGAAGGAGTGTCTTGGTCGTCTCGAGAATGGAATATTTTGTCCCAGATCTCCTTTTATAGTAATGTTGACACTGTCGTAATACGACTTACTGACGGGTAAATAGTGAGGATGTACAAATTCGCGGTGAACGTGATAGGCGTTTCCACCTTCCTCGTCAGCGATTGTGGCAGAATCCACTTTGAAAGGAATGACTCGCAGTAACGCTACGGACGTGTGTCCCACCACGTTGTACTCCGCCACTTTGGAGTATACAAAGATGAAATTTAATCCTTGGTTCAGTTCTACAGGGAATCTAAAATACTTCGCAAATCCATGTTACTGGCAATGGCTGGTATTTCGTTTTTAATCTTGATCATCTTGAGGTCTCCACCCAAAATGTCAAACAATTTAGGACAAAATGTAATAGGCAACACTTTGTCCTCTGAAAGTTTGATCAGCAGGCGACGAGCCACTTGATAGTACACGATAACGACACTTCGTTTCGTTTTGTCCAAGGGTTCGCCAAACAGTGCATTGAATTTGGTAGCAATCGTGTTCAACAGTTGTTGACCACTAAAATAATAGCTTGAAGGAATTGTCAACAGATAGGTGAACCGTTTAGTTTTGGCATCCTATGTTTTCATAGTCACCTGCAGTTGCGAGTTAATCCAGGTTTTGTTGCACTTGCTCGTCATAAACTTCTATAGTAAAAGCGTTTTGATTTTCAATGATGTTTTTGATTTGTGTAGGGTGAATGATTTCCGCCAAAGCCACTTCCCAACGGGCTTCGAGATCGAATTGGATGGCCTGAGGTAATTTGGCCATGAAACAACACAAAGTATTGTCCTCACTCTTCTTGACTAGTCTGCAGCATTTGACACTATAGATCATGATATATTACTTCACTGTCTCCAGCATGTATTTGGCATTCATGATACGGCCTTACTATGGTTCAAGTCCTACGTGGTCAGCAGGACACAAATTGTGTCCGCAAATGGTAAACACTCCAGCCCAGTTGAACTATCCTCTCGTGCTCCACAGGGGTCTGTTCTTGGACCTGTTCTGTTCATTCTATACACTCAGCCACTCTCAAGTGTCATAGATCATCATCCAGTGTCTCACCAATTGTATGCTGATGACACCCAAATATACAAATCTAGCCATCCAACTGAAGTTGAAGCTACCATCCAAGGCGTAGAGAGGTGCATTTCCGATGTGAAATCATGGATGACATGTAACAAGCTGCAGATGAATGATGATAAAACTGAAGCCATTCTGATTACAACACAAAGACTTTCTAATTCACACCCTTTACCGCAGACAATAAATATCAGCAACACCAACATTAAATTCACACAGTCAGTACGAAACCTCGGTGTTACTCTTGACAGTACTCTCTCATTGCACCAACATGTCATGAACATATGCAAGGCTGCATATCTTGAGCTGAGACGCATCAGCTCCATTCGCAAGTATCTTTCAGTTGATGTCACTAAAACACTTGTGTGTTCCTTAGTACTTTCAAGACTGGACTATTGTAACTCAATTCTGTCTAGTTCGTCTCAATATCTACTCCAGAAACTTCAAAAAGTTCAAAACACAGCTTCTCGGATCATCCTTAGAGTACCACGATCAGAGCACGCCACTCCCCTGCTCTCTACCCTACACTGGCTATCCATACGATCCAGAATTAAACACAAAATTTGTTCTCTGTGCTACGTTTCACTGACGGGCTCCAGTCCAACATACCTATGTGACCTCACCCATGTGTACACACCTGCAAGATACTTACGCTCCTCTTCTGACACTCGTATTCTCATTATTCCCACTATGAAAATGAAATCATATGGACAACGCGCTTTTGCATACCAGGGCCCAGCAATGTGGAACGAATTGCCCTCTGCACTTAGACAAAAAGACACAGTGATCTCATTCAAGAGCGCTCTTACTACTCACTTATTTTAACTGCAAGAACAGACTTAAAGACCTAATAATGTATCCTTATAATGTATCCTTACCTTAAATATTTACAGCATGTTTTCTGTTTCTAATTTCGTGGTGTTTATTTTTATTTTTGTAATCATATCATTATATATGTTTTTTAAGTGTTGTCAAATGTTGTAAAGCGCTTAGAGCTTCTAAAGATTAGGTGCTATACAAAGTCCTCATTATTATTATTATTATTATTATTATTATTATTATTATTATTATTATTAATATTATTATTATTGTGGGTAAGGTTAAGTAAAATTGGTTGTTCATAATTCCAGAGTTCTGCTGTCCGAGGGGGCACTGGAGGTTAAAGGAGTGTCTAAAAGAGGATTGTTGTTGTAGTGATGGTGACTGTTGGGAGGGTGACTGACGTTGGCCTCAATACTCCATTTGTGACCGCTAGAAGAGTATTTCAGGAAAGGATTGGGGAGATGGTAACCGATGCAACTGCTAGTAAAATAGTCCACAATTGTTTGTCTCCTTGTTGCAAACTCAAATTGGCAATGGCAGCACCTTTATGACCCTTCTTTCTCTTTGACTTTTGTCGAATGAGGAGTGGACATCATCTTTTTAACCCAAGCTTTAAGTTCTTCTCGTTGGGGTGTGGGGGAGGGGGCCAACAAGGACGCTGCAATCTAACCAGCTATGGGAGCTGCTGGCGGTGTTTGAAAAACTTCTCGTGCCTCATCTTCATCACGCACTGATGGTGGTGGTGGTGGTGGTGTACTTTTCATCAGGGCCTTAAAATCTTTCATAATCAGCAGAGCTGTTTCGTCTAAAGCTTTCTGGTGAAAGAGTTGAAGTCGCTGCAACACTTGACCGTACCGTTGAGATTTTTCCATCAACGATTGAAATTCGTGTTGTAACTTGGACACCTCGGTCAAATGAGGATTGGGAGGTAAATGCGGAGTGCGTTGTTCTTGCCAACGATGGAATTCCATCCATCGTTTATAAGGCACTAAAGTCAGTTTTCGTCCTTCCATCCTATTCCATAGGTCACGTCTGAGATCTTTTCTCGCCAGAGTACTCCTTTTATCTTCTTCTTGATTCTTTTTATCTTTGAGCCATTTGTGCAACAGTAGCTCCCATGAGTGATGAAAGCGCTGATACCAATGTGGCTTTGAGTATAGGTGCTAACAACAGGTGCACAAATCCTCCGCGTTATACCAACATCTTCATCTTTCGACGGATGGGTATTTTCTTTTGGACCATTTGGCTAAGCATTCTTTCTGATGTGGAGACAATGGTATCGTGCCTTAAAAGACATTCAGGCAACATTCGCACACGGTCTCGACGACGTGTTTGGAGGCAGTTTGAATCATTTGTTTTCGCATGGGTGGAGGGGCTTTGGACAGGACGGACAACATTTCCCAATGTTTGGCTAAACGAGGAGGCAGTCCTTTCCTTGTCTTTCCTTTGGGGCAGAAGAAGGATGGCTTCTGGTGGGTGACATCTTTGTTTGTTTGTTCCGGGGCACACAGAAAAAACACACTGACATCGATGACTTGGCACATGGCCTTTTATCTTATTTTTGGACTATCTCTTCTTCAAAAATGTGACGACTTTTTTCCCTATATCGCCAAACAAAATCCTCTCTTTTGGCTGCTCCTTTTTTTTTTAGACGAGTGTGTCTTTTTTAGGGTAGACGTCGATGAATGGCTAAGCGTTTTTTCGGACGACGAGACAGTCCTCTTTTTTTCCCTTTTAGCATTTGGACAGGAGAACGGTGATGGTGATGGTGTGCACTTCTTTAAGGGGACATCTTTGGGCGTTCAGGAGCACAAAATACACTGAAGTCTATCTCTCAACATGCGTCCTATTATCTTATTTTTGGAGGGCGTATTTTTGGACTAGGTAGTCGTAGGGTTTGTAACCAGTCTTTTTGACAATCTCATTGACTATATCATTACAAAAACCTCCCATTTGGTTGCTACTCTTTTTCTTTGGACGACGTGGTCTTTTCATGGGTAGACGTCGATGCTTGGCTAAGCGTTATTTTGGATGACGAGACTGTCCTTTTCTTCTTCCTTTTCCGTTTTGGTCAGGAGAACGACGATGGTGATTGTGTAAACTTTGAGGGGACATCTTTTGGTGTTCAGGAGGACAAAACACTGATACCCATCGTTTACTCAGGTCTTTTTCTACTGGAATGCATCGCCACTGGTTGTCTTTACATCGTATCAACTGGATGACAGGCATCACGCGTCGTGGAGGTGTTCGCAACGGACTAAATCGGGACAGTTCTTGCTTGGATAAATCCAGTAAACTCTGTCACATGCACGATCTCTCTTGGACTTTGATTTTGGGGGCAGGAATTTTTTGTGGGCAGCTGCGGCTAAAGAGGTGGAGGATGACTGTGTCACCGCTGGAGGAGAAGTTCTTGGAGACACGGGATTCCATTGTTTCATCAAATTAGGAAGAACGCGGTCACCGTCGCTAGAAGTTGTGGTTTCCGAATGTAAGGTTGCACCCTAGCCGCATTGCCTCTCTTGCGGGTAGAAGCTGTTTTCTGGGATCTATTCTGTGGGTTTTTCTTTTTCTTTTTCTGGTGACATTTCTTTTTCTGAGACTGTGACCTGGTCTTGACACCACTGCTCTTTTCTTCTTCTGGGTACCTTTGGGTCGGGGAGTGGCTTTTTTCTTGGGGAGGACTTTGGGGCATTGGGAACTCATTTTAAGAGTGAGCGAATGATGACACCTCCAAGAGAACCGCTACCTCCAGGTTTCAAAATGATTTGCTTTTTCGTTTGAGTGTCGATGTGGGGATCCGCCAGTTGCGTCAAGGCTACTTTGTTTCTCTCAAAAAAGCTTTTGGTTTGATGTGGAATGTGAATGATGCTTTGTAGCAATTGTCATGCTGTCACCATAAACCATCGTACGGCTTCTCTTAGACTGGCTTGTAAGACACGAGCACGTATTTTGTGGATTCTTTTCGAGACTGATGCCGTACTAGGCACGAATCAATTTGACAGGAAGATGAGACTAAAGGGATGTCATTTTGACGAGGTGTGAGACAGACCAAAAGTGACCGAGATTTTAACAGCCTTTTTTGTTGTTGTTAAGTCGACGGGGACGTGTACACGACAAACCCTCCGTCTTGGTACCAGTGGTGAAAGGGAAGGGTACGAAATCGCAAATAATCAGGGGTGGTGGGTTTTAAATCCGCGAGGAAATATGTGTGAGGGGTTTGAGTGACATCGTCGTACGCATGTGTCAGCCAAGGTGTTCCTAACTGTTTGGCTAACACTTGCACTTGCGATTTATCTCTAGGGCTTTTAAACAAGACCACGTAATGAGCATTGATACTGATGGTGGGATGGGCTTTACTTTGTTGAAACAAATTTTGGGTGATGTAAATGACACTGGCATTACGATGATGCCCTTTACTCGTAAACCACAGTTTGATTTCTTCTTCGTCTTCTCCTAACATGTCGTCGAAGATGACCAGATGGGCTTGGCTGGGGTCAGACACGATCATGTAGTCTTTTGCCAGAAATGCCTTCCACAAACACGATGGAGTCACCTTGACTTTCTCGCAGGAGGCTGTACGCCAATCGCTATTCTTTGCAACACTACACGATTCGTTGAGGTGGACGATCGATCAAATGATGTTTATGTTCGATCAAACGTTTGACAAATTCGGTTTTGCCTGAACCACCTGGTCCAGCAATTAACATGTTAAAGGGATAGTGAAGATACAAGGCCTCCCAACTGGCACGATGTAAGTTCTCGTCGATGACTTTGAAAAAGACAGCAGAGGTAGCCATAGTGTAGGGAATGTCACGTTTGACACGAAAGCAGACAATGCAAGAGTTTTTATACTTTTTTCAGGACACGTTTATTGCAAAATTTAAAATTGAACACCAAAGACAAAAATATATAAAAGACAAATGGCTAAGTACTTCGGTAAAATACACATCAAAACGATCAAAGTGGAATACAAACAAGTCACTGTACAACTTGCTTGGTGACGAAGGTGTGATGTCGTAGTGACAGTTTGCAGTGTTCTTCGAGTCTCTACATTTAGCACAGTCACACAGGGGCCCTCCCGGAATGGTCTTTCGGGGATGTCCATGTCAATGACAGTCCTGTCCTGAATGGAGTGATTTTCCTCGGTGACGGGTTCTTCTTCTGGTACTGTGACTAACACAGGTTTAAAAGTTACTTTTTTCACTGGACGTTTGAATTTATGGTCACAAATCTTCGTCATAGTGTACCACTTCTTTTGTCCAAGCCTCGATACCCAAACTCTTCCAGTCACGTACATCTGACCAGTGAAGGTGTAAGTCACAAGCTACACACACATCGTCGTAAACATCTTCGTTGCATAAAGTTGACGAATCTTTGTTTCCCGTAGAAGTCGAGAAGTATCGAGATGAAAGAGCAAGGCTTTTAACAGAATGAGTCTCTCCTGTACATTTAAAATTACCACTCTCATGTTTTGTGTGGTAGATACTGTTTGTAAAGAGTCCACAAGGAATCGGTTGGTAAACGAAATCCCAGAAAGGAGGTCACTAAGACACAGACCACACGACGACCCCAATTCAATGGACATAGTTCTTGTAATAAGTGTTGGTAATCCTCCAGAGTCTGAATACAGGGTGACGCTGACTCAGACGATTGATGTAGATACAACTGTCCGTGTCAAAATACAGCACACGATTTCCTAATTGGTGTTACGCTTCGTTCAATTTTAAGCGAGCATGGGCTGTCACGTAGGCCGCAATGATGACGTTTCCAAATTCGTCGGCTTGTACAAAGTCCAGTTCTTCTTCGTAATTGACCAGGATCAAATCCTCACGAACGACGTCGACGTGTTTCATGGCTTTAGCTTTGTCGTGAATCATCTAGACAAATACTCTGTCTTGGGTATACACGGTCGTTGTGCCATTTTGCCCCACAAGCAATTTAACATCATTTTGGCAAACGATCGCCTTCCTTCGTTTATCTCCACGTGGTCTAAAGTGATGCCCTCCTGGTCAAAGTATTTCTCTTTGAATTTCTTTTGGTCTTCGTGTGGCACCAGGAAGGATGGCCGCTGGCTACTTCTTTCAGTTTCAGAAAGGCATCCACGTAGTCTGCGAAAATACTTTTCTGAGTTTGGTCGCCCTTGTGGTATTTTTCTGTCTTGGGAAAGTGATAAATTTCGTACACTTCAAACAGTTGGTATCCCAGATCTAGAGCTTTAAACAATTCCACGCTGACCCACGTTCCCGTCAAGGACCATTCTTCCTGGGTGTGTTGTCAAGGATGGTCTTGGTTGCACGTTTCGGCACAAGTAATGCACAAACTGTCCCTCGTGTTCAGAGGGTCCACCAACTTGTAACTTTCAACGATGCGCTTAAATTTGGGATCGGTTTTCAAACGGTGATCGTACTCGTGTTCCCACATTTCCACCACCTGGTATCCTTGCTGTTCTAACTTCTGGTGACGCTGACAAGTGGCCTTGTACAAGTCTTCCATGGTACGTTGTAAAAACTGATTTATAGTGTCACGTTGAGGGTAACAGGTCGTACATCCGCGAAATAAGCAACCGTTAAACTCGTGCACTATGTTGGGGTTTTCAAAGTCCCAACGATCCAACGAATACGTTCTGATGGTTTTTTCCCCTCCTCCGTTGCGGGTGTGTTGGATCCATTTGTCTTCCTTGTCGCACAAGTAATGCAAACAGCGTAGAGATTTGACCGAGTATTGACGTTTGACAAAGTTTGTCGTTTGAAGGCTTATGACAGCAAGGTTGTTTTCGGGCATGAATTGTTTGCGGTACACTAAGGAACACGCTTTGGCAATGGTGCAGGCTTTTTTCAGATGATCGATCCCTCCGTGCTCCATGAACACTTCTCGAAATTTCCATAGCAACGTCGTAAAATGTCCACGTCGGATCGATACTACTTTATCATTTCTTCCTGAAAGTAGAAGGGGTCCGAGGCGTGAGTTTGGTACCAAACGTAGAAAGCTTCTCGTTGTTTTGTGTGCATGTTGCCGTGGTCGTAGTAGTGAGCATCAGGCAAATGGGGCAGAACGGCGTGTTGATTGGTTTCGGTATTGAAAAAGTTCGGAAAATAACCTTTAGCCATTTCTGTCGTACCAAATGTTTTAGGCATTCGACTCAAAGGCATAGCCAAGTAACTCATCGAATCTTTAAACTGCACTTGTCCCACTTGCATGGAAATGATTTTGGCTCCGTTCAAAGTCACTTTAGGACGCTCGATGCTTTGTTCCGTATAGTATCTCAGAAGAAACTGACTATCGTATCCTGACAAATTGTGAGCCATCACCGTGGCATAGCGATGACAATCTCGTTAACGTTTGATGTCCTATTGACTCCACGTCTCGTCGATAGGGTCTAAGATCCATCGGGCGAAAATGATCAGCGTGTTAGGTCCCCGAAAGATTTTTTCATTTCCTCCAGGAATCTTGCTGCAGTGATGGCTATAACTAAAGATCGGTTCATGGATGCACTTCTCGCACGCTCCGTGAGTGACGCAGATATTAGGAATGTGAATGCCGGTCTCTTGCATGCATTCGAAATCGAAAAGATGAAACTGCCTTTCTTCTAGTCATCTTCCTCTTGATGTTTGGAACGGAATTTTTGAATGTAGCGTTCGTTCTCCAAGTAAACGATTTGGCGACAAATGTGACATCGTTTCTTTCCTCGACATCCGTGTGCCTTGGCACTATTGGTACGTATGTCTTGTCCACATGTAGGGCTCAATCTCAGGAGTTGACAGGCACTTTTCTGCTGTGAACCTTTCGTCTTTAGATGTTGTTGGTAACAGGTTGGGGTGCCAAAGGTGCGCTGACAAGCTGAGCAATCCACCCGTTGTTGTCCTTCGTCAAGACAGGGTTTAGAGACTAAACATCCCTCATATTTCGATCCACAATGCTTGTGTTGCTCTCGATTGTTATAGCCATAGTCACATTTCTCACAGTAATAACTGTATCCCAGGATTGCGGCGATACTGGTAATGGCATCAAAATTTTCATAGTGATGATAGACGTGAATGTATCTTCCGTGTTTGAAATCAGAGGTCCGAGCACTTCTTGAGATTGTTCTTTCAAGGTGGAGCATGGAGCTAAGACGCCTTGCAGTCTTTGCATTTTTGGAATGCCACAGGGTGTGTCTTTAGATATCCCCGCTTGCTGTAACAGGAGTTCTGCTTCTCTTCGTTGTTTGGCTAGGTTCGATTTTTGAATAGTTTGCCAGTCTCTTTTCCATTCTGCCGTGTCCTTCTTGTCGGCATACGTTCGTCCCACCACGATAGCCCTGGCTAAACACATCTTGTCTTGAGGATTGTTAATTCGGACGAGGCACTATTTGGTGCTGTGAAGGTCGTCCACCAACAGCACCGTTATGCGTCCGGTCCCTTGAGGAAGAGAAACGTGGGTCATGAACAGTGTCGATTTTCCATTTATGATGTGAAACGTGTTGTTTAACTGTTGCAGGTGTTGAATATTGTTGATGACTTTGGAAGGTGTCAATTCTGATGGCCTGCTAAAGTCGATCCAAACGGGATACTTCAGACTGTTGTGATAAATGGAAAGTCTCAAAGCGATCCTCTTCTTTGGCTTCACATTGCCGTTTCAGTTTGGTTAACAAAGAATCCCACACATCGGTGATGAAGCCCTCTGCTCTCCCCAACGGTACGTCGGACTTGAAATCTTTGAACTTCACCATGTACGTGTAGGCCGTGGTTCTAAATTCTCTAGAGGAGTGTTTGTCCGTCTCTCGAATGTGATAATACTTTACAGGGGTTACTGGTGGTGGACTTTGGTTTAACTTTTGACTCTCTGGGCCTGGATTCTGGCTCACTCATGTCATCTTCAAAGTCGCTGGCATGGATTTGAGCTAAGACTTGAACTACTGTGAAAGGCGATATGTCACGTTTCTGCCACTTACTTTCTTCTCCTCGCTTCACGAAATGATGCGATCGTTTCATCTTGATTACAAAATGTCAAATGGATATATTTTAAAAGCCATGACCAATTTATGCCCATGTAAGACCAGTGTATATATAAAGGGTCAGTGTCTTCAATCCAAGTATTCATTTCACCCTCGATCCTACCAGAAAGATAGAAGAGCCAACACAGATGGAACTTCTGATCAGAGCTTTGCGAGGTGTCATACGAAGGTTTTCTTCAGAGGAGCCGACGGACTATTCCCCCTCCTTTCAAGATGAAAGTCAAATACTTTCTATATCTAACAGAAGAAAGGGCATTGGTCTTCTGAATGTCCACAACGTCAAAGCAAGACAGGTGTCAGAAGAGACAAAAGTCAAGATACCTGTTATCATTGTCAGAAGAAAGGACATTGGTCTTCAGACTGCCTTAAAAAACAACAGGAGGAAGAGAGGGGTTCTGAACATGAAGAAGAGGAAGAACCCCGAGAGGTCGCGAAAGAGAAGAAAGAGAAGACAAGAAGACGAGAAAAAGGTGAGGAAGAAGAAGAAAAAAATGCTGGTGACAGTGAAGAAATTAAAAAAGACAGAGTAAAAAGACACAGAAGAAGTCTATGAACTTTTAAAGTGTTGTGTTGTGTTCTGACATTGGATTGCAAAATTTACAGAGAGTAGACCAGTAAGAAAACGTAAGTGTCTCTTAATTTTGATTTTTATCATAAGGACACACACACACACACACACACACACACACACACACACACACACACACACACACACACACACACACACACACACACACACATTATGGAAAAAAAGGGATTTTGAGTTTTAATTGATTTTGGCAAACATGGAGTAGTCTCTTTTCGAGAGAGATGGGTGGCCCTGAAAAGGACAGTTGTTTTTAAAAACCAAAACCAAACTCCGGAACGGGAAATAACGAACTTTAACTGCCTTATCCCTTTGCCACGACCAAGGCCTACTTCTGGAGCTGGTGATTTGGTAGAAATCACTAGGGTGGGTATCTCAGTCATCGTAGGTGTGTGAACAGGGATGGGTTGTTTGGCTCGGGAAGGTGTTTTTCTCTTGGGTCGTATTAAAGAAGTCTCATTGATTTGTTTCAGACTCCTTATCTCTGCCAAAATGTTTAAGAGTAATGTCACCGTTTGACTTTCACCGTCCTCCTTCTCTCCTAGACCTTGTTTCTTCCCAGCTTCCTATTCTTCCTGTTGTTTTCTTCTTCTTGCCTCTTCTTCTCGCTGTTGCTGTTGAAGGAGAAAAGCTTGTTCTGCTTCTTTCTGCTGTTGCAAAAATTTCTCCAATTCTTCTTTCTGCCTCTGTTTATAAACCTCGACGTACAGTAAAGAGGGAGAAGGTGGCGAAGGTACTGGTACGGGAACAGTTTCTTGCGAAGAAGAGAGAAAATCAACTAAATCCCAATTAAAATTGATCTCTTCTGGAAGTAGGCCCGTATTTGCTTTGGTATCCGCTGCTATGCCATCACTCCTCGCCTCCACAGCCGGTGCACCCAATTCATCGTCTTCTTAGTTTCCGTCATGTTCTAACTCTGTCACATTGATTCACTACGCATGGATGCTAGAGTACCTATATAGGGAATGGGACGTCACAGGTAGCTCTCTTCTGATTGGAAGACAGACTCCGCACTGTGACTGGATTTGGTAACGCGTGTTAGGATTGGTGAAAAAACTCAATACATTTCGATCCGCTCTTCCACTATAAATCATCATGGGCTATCACCCAGATGACTGATACAGCCCTTTGGAAACGACGGATCTATGTGGAGAGACAATGTTGTCTGAAGAGAGTCTTAATCTCCTGTCCTGAGGTCAGACGAAGTTTGAGGAAGAGAAGAAGGTCAGTGAGATGCCCTCTATGTTAACTGAATGGTGTTAACAAAACAACCAAAGGCCCTATTAAGGGCCACTCCATTGCCTCGAAAAGATTTACTCTCTTTGCCCTATTTGAGTGTATTTGTTTTTTGTTTGTGCTTGTTTGTCAATGTCGATCCAGTGATATGTCCCGCCCCGCCAGGCGATGTTTTTGGGGGGTTTTTTTTGCATGAACGGTAAAGGTCCCCCCCCCTCGCCAGGCGATGTTTGTGTTTGTTGATCAGTACCGCGCGGAAGTTCGTTCCCGCCCCGCCAATCGTTATAGCTCCTTTTTTCCCCGCTGTTCCTGTTTGGCCCGATTGAGGTCAGCCAATTGCAACATTGTTACCAATTTCCAGTACCTTGACGTCACCCACCTGTTCCAATCCTATTGTCCCTATACAAGCTAAACTTTCCCTTGTACGTATACAGGCCCAATATTCCCCATGTCAAATTCCCATTGTCCGTAAACAGTCCCAGGCCCTTTTTGACTTTAATTTCCATTGTCGGTAAACAGCACCCGTATGGTACTTGCCGGCATGCTGTAACAGGAGTTCTGCGTCTCTTCGTTGTTTGACGCGTTCCGATTTTCGAATCTTTTACCAGTCTCTTTTCCATTCTGCCGTGTCGTTCTTGTCGGCATACGTTCGTCCCACGACGATTGTACGGTCTAAACACATCTTGTCTTGAGTGTTGTTAATTCGAACGATACCGTGTTTAGTGCTGCGAAAGTCGTCCACCAATAACACTTTTTTTCGTTGTCCGGTCCCTTTGGGAAGAGAAACGTGGGTCATGTAAAGTGTTGCTTTTCCATCGGTGTGGTAAAACTTATCGTTGGATTGCTGAAAGTGTTGAATCTTGTCGATGACTTTGGAAGGTGTCAATTCTGCTGGGCTGCTAAACTCGATCCAAACTTGTGACTTCAAACTGTCGTGATAAATAGTCTCAAGAAATTGTCTTCTTTGGCTTCACATTGTCGTTTCAGTGTGGTTAGCAAAGAATTCCACACATCGGTGATGAACCATTCTGCTTTCTCCAGCCGCACGTCTGACTTGAAATCTTGCAATTTCACCCTGTACGTGTAGGCCGCTGTTCTAAATATTTTGGAGGAGCGTTTAGCCGACTCTCGAATATTGTAATACGTTTGAGGTGATATTGGTTGTGGACTTTGATTTGGCGTAGACTTTTTGGGTTTGGTCATAAACGTGGAAGGCGTGGATTCTGCATCGCTCGTGTCATCTTCAACGTCCCTGGCAAGGATTTGAGCCAAGACTTCAGCTTGTGTGCGAGGCGATGTGTCACGTCTCTGCCTCTTACTTTCTTCTCCTTTCTCAATGAAATTGTGCGATCGTTCATTTTGATTGCAAAATGTCAAATAATTAAATTTTAAACGCCATGGTCCCCTATATATGTAGGGTGAGTGTCTTTCCTATAAATATGTTGAGTGTCTTCCCTCAAAGTATTCATTTCACTCTCAATCATTCAAGAAGATGGAAGAACCAACACAGATCGAACTTCTGATCAAAGCTTTGCGAGGTGTCATACGAAGGTTTTCTTAAGAGAAGCCGACGGACTAATCCCCCTCTTTTCGAGATAAAAGTAGAGACACTTGCTACATCTGTCAGAAAAAAGGACATTGGTGTTCAGAACGTCCACAACATCAAAGTAAGACAGGCTTCAAGAGATACAAAGGTCAAGATACTTGTTATCATTGTCAGGAGAAAGGACATTGGTCTTCAGACTGCCCTAAGAAAAAAGAAGCCCGGTCCAAGAAACAACAGGAGGAGGAGAAGGCTTCCGAACATGAAGAAGAAGTACCCTCTGAAAAGGAAGAAGAACCCAGAAAGAGAAGAAAAGAAGCCAAGAAGAGAATGAAAAACCAGTGAAGAAATTCAAAAAATGGAGAGACAGTGTGTGAAAGGAGAAGAAAATGGACTTTTTAGTGATGTGTTGTGAAATTTCATTCTAACTTCTACGAGAATAGACCAGAAAGAAAAACGTAAGTGTCTCTTGGTTTTGATTTTTATAATAATAATAAGGAGAGACACTCATAAACTCACACACGTACATTATGGGGAAAATAGGGATTTAAGTTTTATTTGATTTGGCAAACTTTGAGTAGTCACTCTTTTTGACAGAGGTGGGTGGCCCTGAAAAGGACCGTTGGGTGTTTTCTTTTTTATAACAAACTCAGGAACGGGAGGTAATGATCTTTAACTGCCATTTACCTTTCCAAGGCCAAGGACTACTTCTTCACCCGCTACTCTCGATGATTTGGTAGAAATCACAACTGTTGGTGTATGAGGAGTAGTGGGGGTGTTAACATGATTGGACTGTTTGGCTCGGGAAGGTCTTTTTCTCTTGAGCCGAGTTAAAGAAGTCTGATACATTTGTTTCAGACTCCTTAACTCTGCCAAAATGTCTGAGTACCATAACCGTTTAACTTTCACTGTCCTCCCCTCCTTGACCTTGTTTCTTCTCAGTTTCTTCTTCTTCCTCTCATTTCTTTCTTGTATCTCCTTCTCGCTGTTGAATGACAAAGGCTTGTTCTGCTTCTTTCTGCTGTTGCAAAAATTTCTCCAATTCTTTTTTCTGCCTCTGTCTAAAATCCTCGACTTGCGGTAAGGAAGGACAAGATGGTGAAGGTACTGGTACCAAAACAAATTCTTGTGAAGAAGAGAGAAAATCCACTAAATCCCAATTAAAATCGTTCACTTCTGGAAGTATGACTGTGTTGGCTTTGGTTTGCCACTGCTATGCCATCACTGCTCGTCTCTACTGCCGGTGCACCTCAATTCATTGTCTTCTTTTATTGGTGTGGTCCCTCTCAGTCTCCATGATAGAGAGGACCCCTAGTGCCGAAAGTTGAATGGGTTTTATGTCTTTATGTTACCCCCATAGTATATGTAGTGCTTTGTATAAAATTAAAAAGAATTTTTTACAAATTTTTGTTAATTTCGATTAGGGTTTGTACACTGTCCTATTCTAGTGTTATAATAGCTTGTTAACCCTGGTTGGTTTCGGATCATTAATTACAAGAGTGATCCTTGCCAGGCATCTGTATTGTCTAGTGTGGGCTGTGTGCGTGTGCTATATGCATTGTATGCTATATGCATTGTATGCTATCCGTTCTTTTGTATGGACTGGCCAGATAATCACACACACACACACACACACACACACACACAATCACACACACACACACACACATATATATATATATATATATATATATATATATATATATATAGAGAGAGAGAGAGAGAGAGAGAGAGAGAGAGAGAGAGAGAGAGAGAGAGTTGTCTTTAGTTATAAGAATTC
>JAECUM010021609.1:0-15873 GCA_016617855.1 Megalonaias nervosa | reverse complement strand
TATACATTTCCTGTACGTATGCAAATGTTGAAAGACTTTAAACTTCAGAAAAAATACAAGCAATACATAATATTGTTCCTGTTGATAATGTGAACCTGCGCTGATGATGATGATTATAATTTCCTGAGATTTTTGTATTCTTTTTCCTCTAATTTAGTCTGAGTGAGGTAGAAATGAGAGAGAGAGAGAGAGAGAGAGAGAGAGAGAGAGAGAGAGAGAGAGAGAGAGAGAGAGAGAAATGAAGATAGAAAATGAAAGACTTGGTATAGTTTATCACTTAAAAGTCACTATTGCTTTTGCATCATTGCCTTCAAGGAAACTTGAATATATGCCATTTGTTGAGAATCTATGACCTCTGAACTTCACCATATTTTAATAAATATGTGACAGACCACATTTTGGAATTATGTACGTCACATGTATGGAAGATAATCGTCTCGAATTGTATCCCATCAGTTATGCATTGTTGACATAAACATGTGTGATACAGATTCTTAAAATATTTCCCTTTTTATAGTTTTGAAAGATATGTAACATTTTTTGAAGTCTTAGCTTGTATTTAGATATGTATTTATTCTGCAAAAATAATTTGTTCCAGAACTGTATTTTTTATAATCATTAGTTACACCTTTGTTATATGTATGTTTAATTTATTTGTTTGTTTGTTAGTTTAATTTTTGTTTTTATTTCATTACATGTTATTGCAATGTAACATTGTTTGCTGGACTTGATCTTGCCCAAAACTGAATTCATGTCTGCTTGACCTGATTGCTTTTTTTCACATTTTTATTTCATTTATAGAAACAACTAATAATAGCTCATTATTCTCTATGTGCATGAGCTTATTATCAGGATTATTATTCAGGTAAACAAGAAGGAGTAAATATGTTGATCAGGGTCAGGGTTTTGGAGATTCCTAAGTGAATTTTGTAGGCTATTATGTTGTAAATAAACAAGGCTCATTGGATCATTCTAGAAGGTTATTTTCCATTAGGTAATTGTTGTTTTTAGAAAATGCTAATTGTAACCAGTCGTGCTTTAACATCTAGCACTTTAAGCTATATTATGTTGTGACCAGTTTGGGCTGAATTTTATTTTCTTCAAATTATTGAATTCAAGTGATTATTTTCTCTGGAAATACAAAAGTGCTCTGGCACAATTCTTAGATAAAGAGCCGTTGGAATTTATACTGAATTCAAACCTGGAATAATATTTCTGTGATTCAATAAGAGACTGTTGACACATCAGTACTTCACAGACCATAACAGACACATCATCGCCTTCAATTTTGCATTGTTTTGGGGACTTGAACCGAGTTTCATTCAAGCCTTTTTATTAGCAGGACTTGTGTCTTTAATTCTTGGATTATTTTGGGATTAAATTTTCAATACGTAGTTTTTTGTTCTTCTCATTTTTCACTTTGTATTCTAGGGAAATACATTTTTAAAGTGTACAAAGCTTGTTGTCCTCACTCTTTTCTGTTACTTATTTTAAGAGCATAGACTCGTAACACCTTAAATGATCCTCTAGGCAAATAAAAAGTTTGGACATGTGGACAATTGTTCTTAATGCATGGCAGCAAAGTCTTAAAAACTTATTACATTCACAAAATATCCCCCTGCGGGTCCGGGGTTGTAGAATTGGTCCGCCGTGCCTCGCTACGTGTCGTAAGAGGCGACTAAGTAGAGGCAACCTGTTTGCCGTGGGTTGCGACCCGTGTCGGAGGAGGAAAGGATCCTGGTAGTTGAGCAGAGGCTTTCCGATGCAATACACTACTTTGGCCTCTCCTTCTTCTAGACGGGTGGTCGGGATAGGCCCGGTCTCGACAAATCGGCTGGTCACGCCGAGCCCTAGGAGGTCTTTATCTACTCGCTCACTTTCTTTATCTTTCTCGTTGTATCTCTCTTGATACCACCGTTGCCCCTACATCCTATCCCTTTAACTTTCCCTTTTCCAAGTCTTAGAAGACTTCCTAGAAGGCGGTGGCTCAACGGGTCAATTGGGAGGTAATTTTACCGACTGAGTATGTCTTATGGGATGAATCAGAAGGTGAATTTACCTACTGAGTATAACATCTGTGTATCCCTGGCACTTGAAAAGTGTCCCCTTGTTGGGCTCCTTGGTGGGCGGGGAGCACGGGTGCTGAATTTTAAATCCACCAACATGGATATATCCAAAAAAAATCAACTCAAGCGTACCAAAACTGGATCTGACTCAGATGACGAACCATGTGGTGTGGATTCATTTCCACGCTTCATGGTTATACAGTCTAAAGATGCCACAAAACCGCTTAATGTACTCTCCGTTTGTGATCGAGAAAACAATTATGGGACTGATTGGTACACCAAAAGGTGTTAAAAAGTTAAAATCGGGCTGCCTACTTGTCGAGTGTGAGCGACGAGGTCAAGCAGAAAACCTCAAGAAAATGACAACATTTTTCGATATTCCAGTGACCTCGTTCGCCCACACAACACTCAATTCGTCCAAAGGCGTGATTCGCTGTCGTGACTTGGCTGGAGTCAGCGACACGGATATCATTGAAGGGATGAAAAACGAAGGCGTCACTGCAGTCCGTAGAATACGTATTAAACGTAACAACAACCTGCAGGACACCAACACCATTATACTCACCTTCAACAAGCCAACAGTACCCAGAGTGGTAAAAGTTGGCTTTCTGCAAGTGAAGGTTGATGTGTACATACCAAATCCACTCCGATGTTATAAGTGTCAGAAATATGGTCATCATGAAGACCGCTGCTCAAGAAGCCAAATATGTGGCCGATGCGGAGATCACTCTCACCAGGAATCTGAGTGTAGAGCCACCCCGCATTGTGTCAACTGTGGAAAACAGCACCACGCCAATTCCAAGGATTGTGATACCTGGAAACAGGAGAAGGAAATACAGAGGGTTAAATACCCATCCAACATTCCCTATCCAGAGGCCAGAAAGCTTGTACAGGCAAAAATATCTCTTCCTGGCCCATCCTTCTCCACTGTAGTGAAGAACAATCCCAAGGCAACGAAGGACGCTCAAACGCAGACAGATGCACCCGAGTCAACATCAAGCACTAACACCCCCATTACCAAGCACAAAGAACCACGGCATCTACCCAAACAACATTCAATAATACTCAACAACAGAAATCACCAAAGAACAAAAACAGATCACAAGGAAATAGGCAGCAAAAGGGGTCAGAAGACCCCATCAAACTCTATAACAGGTTTGGGGACATTGAGAGCATGGATGCAGAAGATACTGCTCCATGTTCTCAAAGTAGCTCCAGACCTAACAAAAAAATCATCCCCGTACTTCCTCCGTAGAAATAACCATATAGATTCTCTCCGCAAAAAGTCTAACCTAGCTCCAAAATCTCCAATCTAAACTTATAATGAAGAACACGATCATACAATGGAATTGTCGAGGACTTAAAGCCAATTACAATGATATTCTTCTGCTTTTAAACGAATATGATCCTGCAATACTATGCCTTCAGGAAACCTTTTTAAAGATACGGACAACATCACACTCAAAAACTACTCCCTGTTTAACACCTACTTACAGAACGTTGACAGGGCCTCAGGAGGGGTTTCTATTGCTGTGAACAATAGAGCCCCACATAGCGTCATCCCTTTAAACACAAATTTGCAAGCCATTGCTGTGAGTGTCACTCTACATCGAGTGATTACATTTTGTTCTATTTATATACCACCAAACACCAACTTATTACCAAACGAATTAGACACGCTTGTTCAACAACTTCCTGCACCATTTGTTTTACTCGGTGATTTTAATGCCCATAATATTTTATGGGGATCAAATTACATAAGCGACAGGGGCAAAAGGGTCGAAGATTTTATTACTAGACACGACTTGTGTCTATTTAATACCAAATCTCCGACGTACTTGCACCCAGGAACTGGTACATACACATGTATCGACTTGACAATTTGTTCTCCTTCACTACTTTTGGATTATAATTGGAAGGTCGCTGATGACCCTCACAGCAGTGATCACTTTCCAATCTCTCTTAAGAACACCAACGTTACAATTGATGACACGATTCCACAGTGGAATTTAAAGAAAGCTGACTGGACCAAGTTTGAAACACTTTGTACAGCTAGACTTAACAGGAATACCGTTCTAAACGATATTGATCCTATTCGACAATTTACATCCATCTTAATTGAGATTGCAGAAGAATCCATTCCTAAGTCCTCGCCGAATTGTAAAAGAACCCAAACACCGTGGTTCACTAAAGAATGTAAAGAAGCCATTAGACAACGCCGAGAAGCACTGAAAAAATTTAATAATCATCCAACGCCCGAAAATTTAACTCAGTACCGTATTGTTCGGGCCAAAGCTCGCCGCATAATTAAAGAAAGTAAACGAGCAGCATGGAAAAAATATGTTTCAACTTTAAAGTCTCGTTCCTCAATAAAGAAAGTTTGGGACACAATCCGCAAAATAAATGGAAAGGGAAAATACAATTCATTCCGACATCTGAAGCTAAATAATAACAATTTCAATACCAAACAAGAAATAGCTAATGTCCTTGCTGATTGTTTCTCCAAAAATTCCTCATCGTCTAATTATTCAGAAGCTTTCCGAAGATTGAAAGCCCATAAAGAAAAAACACGGTTGAAATTCACATCGAATAACTCCGAGAGTTATAACCAACCGTTTTCATTGTCGGAGCTTATGGAATCTTTGAATAAGGCTCATGATACATCTGCTGGGCCTGACGATATACATTACCAGTTTTTGAAACACCTTCCAGAACCATCCTCAACAGTTCTTCTGGAAATCTTCAATGATTTATGGATTACTGGTAATGTACCAAAAATTTGGAAAGAAGCAACAGTAATACCAATTCCCAAATCAGGCAAAGATAGCGCAGATCCTAGCAACTATAGACCTATATCATTAACTAGTTGCGTTTGCAAAACAATGGAACGAATGATCAATTCTCGGCTTGTATGGTATTTGGAAACCAACAATAATATCTCCTTTCCAAAGTGGCTTTCGTTATGGTCGTAGTACCAATGATCATCTGGTTAGACTGGAAACCTTTATTCGCGACGCTTTTATCAAGAAGGAACACTTAGTAGCGGTTTTCTTTGATCTGGAAAAGGCCTATGACACAACGTGGAAGTACGGAATACTAAATAACCTGCACGATCTGGGTCTAAAAGGCCGACTGCCCTCGTTCATATCAAACTTCCTCTCAGACAGGGAATTCAAGGTACGAGTGGGCTCCACCCTCTCTGACATGCACGATCAAGAGATGGGTGTGCCCCAGGGCAGTATTTTATCGGTGACGCTTTTCAACATAAAAATTAATAGCATCACCAAGTGTCTGACTCCCGGTGTGGATTGCTCCCTATATGTTGACGACTTTTTAATATGTTACCGATCCAAGCACCTGCATACAATTGAAAGACAATTGCAGCAAAATATCAACAAGATTCAAAATTGGGCCAATACTAACGATTTCAAATTCTCGAAATCAAAAACTGTATGTATGCATTTCTGTCAGCTACGAAGACATCATGATGGACCTAAACTCACGCTGGACGGATCACCTATTCCAGTTGTTGAGGAAGCAAACTTGTTAGGTATTATCTTCGACAGAAAACTGACCTTTATTCCACACCTGAAGAATTTGAAAGCTAAATGCTTGAAGTCTCTAGATTTACTTAAAGTAATAGCGCACACTGACTGGGGTGCTGATAGGAAAGTCCTACTCAGTTTATACAGAACATTTATTCGCTCGAAACTAGAGTATGGTTGCGTTGTCTATGGTTCAGCTAGGAAGTCCTATTTGAAGATGCTAGACCCAATTCATCATCAGGGAATAAGACTTGCCTTGGGAGCATTTAAGACATCCCCGTGTGAAAGCCTACTCGTTGAAGCGAACGAACCACCTTTACCACAACGTAGAGAAATGTTTTCTGCACAGTATGCTCTCAAATTAAGCTCAAACCCTCTGAACCCTGCTTTTTCGGCTGTTTTTGAACCCAAATATAAAACCTTATATGACAATAAACCAAACGTCATACCTACCTTTGGCATTAGAATATTACCATGCCTTGACAGTACCAAAATTGATCTTTCAAAAATTCTGAAAACGACCGTCTCCGAAACACCTCCCTGGCTACTTCAACAACCAAAGGTACTTTTCACATTACACGATGGAAAAAAATCGGAGACAAACCCTTCCATCTTCCACAACTCTTACCATGAACTAATCGCCCAATTTGAAAATTATACAAGAATATATACTGATGGATCAAAAGATGAGGAAAAGGCTGCTGCAGCCTTCGTTAGTGGAAAACACACAACAAAAGTTCGCTTGCCAAATGGTACATCAATTTTTTCAGCCGAAATCAGAGCAATAGACCTTGCATTGCAATATATTGAAAGCAAGCGTATTTTAAATAGCATCATCTCCGATTCACTATCAGTACTTCAGTCACTACATAATAGAAAACTGGAGAATCCATTATTAGCTAATGTTCTCCTTAAACATACTGAGCTGAGTACCTCCCACAATATAGTATACCGTTGGTTACCCAGCAATATTGGAATTAAAGGTAATGACAAAGCAGACCGCGCTGCTAAAATGGCTCTATCACTAGAACCATCTCATTTTAATACACCGTATACGGATTTTATACGTAGTATCAAAGAATGTTTACGTCAGAAATGGCAGGCATCATGGAATGATGCCGTGAATAACAAACTTCATGCCATCAAGCCAACCCTAGGAGAATGGACTCCTTCCTACAGAGCCGTCCGTAGGGAGGAGGCAGTCGTTGCAAGAATTCGAATCGGCCATACTTATTTAACCCACTCCTATATACTAAAAGGAGAAGACCCACCAGAGTGCATATCTTGCAATGAACCATTCACTGTTAAGCACTTTATGTTGGAGTCTTTTGACCTCCAACCTACGCGTAATCATTATTACAATGTGCATGACATTAGGGAACTCTTTGATACAGTTAGCATTTCTTATATTATAGACTTCCTGAAGGAAGTAAATATTTATCATAAGTTATAGCTTTTATGCTATCACCTTAAACAGTTTTATGTGCTATATATATATACCGTCGTTAGATTTTAATTACCTTTCATCTGCTTTAGTTGTCATACATCATTTGCACTCCCCGTTGATCTGGAAACTTTATTTATCACCGTTACTATTTTATCGTTTTACCTTCAACTGTTTGGTTTCGTATCGCTGGTCGATACGTAATCTTTTACCACTTTTAAATAATGAAAGATATAACCTTTTGTATGGCGCTAAATAGCCTCATAGTGCTGGTGCGCCGTAAAAAATTCAATCAACCAACCAATCATTGGTTGGTGTCTCGAGTTACTGTTACTAAACGATAAGTCGTTCTGATGACAAAGGTGGATAAAAACTTCTTGGACACATTTGTAGTAGACAGAGTTTAAAAACTAGCTGTCAGTACAAATAATAATACTAAATGTAGATTTTGAGTTTAGATTAATAGTCTGCTCAGTTGACAGAAGAATCGTAAAAATGTGGTATCAATATACCATCAAGTAAATCCAGGATTTGCTGAGGGAATCAAACTACATGTCAATCTAACAGCTTCCATTTTGTCATATTACTTCATAATCCGTTTAGTGTCCCAACATGAACAAATTAAAAAAAGAAGGATCTTTCCGATTTAATTTTTTTTCAAGAATAAAGTTATCGGTTATGATGTTCGATGTTCCTGAAATTTGTTAAAATCCTAAGAGATGCATGTCTGAGCTATATCATATACATCAGCATGTATACTACTTTTCGATGATAAGACATAGGTGTCAGAAAAATGAGGTCTGTAAACCTGTCTTACGTCCTTTACAGCCTCAATTAATTCTTCAAATGATATAAGAATGCTTATAAAATAAGAAATGAATTCCTTATTTCAGAATGCAAGGTCCGTACCTCTGAGTTAAAATGTATATGTGGACGGATCCTTTCTATCAAAGATATTTTGCCGTTCCTTGACCTTATGGACGAGGCAACCGATCTGTTGCGTCTGGAAATGTCTACAATCATCAACTGTGGATGACACCTCTGGCTACGTGGTCTCAATTTTGGGACACATGGATAACCAATTGCCGATCATAAGCAGTTTAACGTTTTCATACTTCAGTGCTAGGCAATAATTGGATATAGGGTCTGGAACACTTTCTTACTTCAGCCAGAGATAACAGTATGAAAGAACGATCACACTGGGGAAACCCATTATTTGTAGCTTTTCGCCTCAATCAGCAACTAGTCGAATGCAGTGGAAACACTTTACAACATAACAATGCTTAACATAAAGACCTCATTAAACACATTTAATTTAACGAAGACTTCTTCCTAGCAAGACAGTGATGATTATCTCAAACAGCACTATCTCGGCCAATGTCTGCGCCAACAGTTTGGCTAGCCTTTTTCTTTTGTTGGAGTTTCCACTGTCAAATCTCATGAATAGTCTTGAACATTCAAGGAAAACTCAACACTGCATATAGAACGGTCCTTCCATACTTAGCATATTTCTGCCCCAACTGCCGATCTAATGGTGGCGACAGACGTGTTCGCCGCAGGTGCAATCGGGAAATTTCCGCCTTTTTATATCCAGTCCCAGATCCATTGCTGGGACGTGGATGTCTTTTCGATCAGCTGGTAGTGGTTAAATAACTGAGCATAGCCCACCAAGATTCTGACTGCTTACGTTCTTCATATGTTCAACATAGCGATATGCCTTATTTCAGGCAATGTCTGCGCATTATCTGTCGACATCTTTAAAGACCAGATAGTATGCATCAAAGAGAATGTTAGCTTTGCATATGTTTAAATAGAGTTTATACATAGGCAGAAGAAAAATGATTCAAATTTTCGAAATCTAAAATTGTTTGTTCTCGTTTATGCCAATTACACAGAATACACGATGACTTTACATTTGATCTTGATGGTTCCCTTATTCCTGTTTTGCAGGAGACCAATGAGAGATATGCAGTTCTGTACTCAATCTTTTCAATTATTCTAATTCATGGAATCAGAGCGTATTGATATAAAACCGACACCTCCCGTAATGAGCACTTGAACAGCCACCATCTCTCGGCTGGGATCTGTGCGCTAAACTTAACATTATACCGTAATTTTATGTTAAATGACATGTTAGTTGAACAGTTTGCAGGATTCTTACAATAGCTGTCTATAATTGACCTGACAGTAAATTTTTCAAAAATCTCCTTGACAATTGTCAAAACAGTCATATAAAAAAGGATTAATTTTCCTTCAGAACAAGAAGCAAAATTTTCAAGGAGTAATTTTGCGGGACAAAATCTTCTTCCTTATTTATACACATTGAAAATATTAAAGACCACTGTCAGAGGAGTCGACCTTTTAATCAGTTATAATTAAATATCGTATATGTGACTTCAACCTTCGACAAAGTTCCTTTATGCATTTAATACTATTTGAAAATCCCCATTGATTGCCATTTTTTCAAGTCTATCTTGAAGTTAGTGCCATATCATAATCCGAAGGTAATCTATTTTTCATGTACACGCTCATCGTAGTGTGCGTTGACTTGTAGAAGTTACTATTTGTAACCAAGATAGATCAACAGTTAATAAATCCTCTGGTTAGATTGTCTAGAATTCCAACAACAATTTCGGTTTCAAATCAAACACAGTATGAAACGACTTTGGTCAGCTTCGTTTTGACGTGAAATACCAATCAGAATGCATAAATAAAAGGGTCAAGTCGACGTTCTGCTTTGTGGATAGTCAGAGCGGAAGGACATATATTCAATATGCAAGGCATACATTTAAATAAGAAGCAAATTAGTCCCCTGTCGATATTAGACCGTCGCCTTATTGCCGTGAAATAGGCCAAGATTTATTCCATTGATCTGCTTCAGACAACAGGTATAATATACGATCCCACAGGATTAATTCTTTGAGCAAATGACCACATTTGTTCTGTTTTCTTCCACGAACGTTTAACACAAAAGAGAAAGTCAACTTTGTCAATTAAAGTAACAAAATTTACGCAGAAATGAGATCACGTAAGCTTAAATCAGGTTTGAAATGATTGCAAGAGTGATCTTATTAGAGTATTGTGCTATCGGAATCCATTCATTAGATCTAAATGTATGTGTTACGAAATATACATACAATGTGTTAGCAGACTGAGGAAAAGATATGGCTTCTATTCAGTCTACATACTATGTCGTTGATATGTGCAGTTACCAACAGGCTGTTGTTTCCTTGAAAGGAAAGAGTGGTTAAGTGCACACCCCATAAACAAAGACAAATATTTCAAAACGACAACATTCTTTGCGTAGTTATAAATCTATAGTTCGCATTTACACCACCACCCCATCCACCCCTGTCCCCAAACGTGTATCAAACGAAAATGTTTATATTGAAGTGTGTTGTCAACGAAGGAGGATGTACTTGTGTTCTTTGAAGATATCACACAAATGATTGTTATATGACGAAAGTTCGTGTTCAGTATTATAATTATAAGTGTAGGTGCATTTATGCCCAGTCTTTGATGCTTTATATTAGAATTATTAGTACAGTAGTCATTTTGCCAAGACTTTGCGGTTTACTGTTAGAATTACTAGTGTAGGTGCCTTTATGCGCAGTCCTTGATCAAGCTGTATCATGTTTAAAAGACACGAATAATGTCAATATAAGAAAGAGAATGCGGTGTTTAGAACATCTCATTGTGTGATGGAAATGCAAGAAGAAAGCAAGAAGTTTTAATTTATAGAATTACTAGTTAGGGCTACGAGTGTCCTCTTCCCAGTCTTTTGCAGAAGTACTAGTGAGTGCTACAAGTGTCCTTTTCTCGGTCTTTATTAGAATTACTAATGACGGCCAGAGACTTTCCCAGTCTTTATTAGAATTACTAGTGAGGGCTACGAGCATCCTTTTCCCAGTCTTTAACAAGTTCTGAATATTTAAGATATAGAAGTAGTATTATGAACGTTAGAAATATTACATGATTATTTGGTACGTCATATCTCAAATCTAATGTTTGCACGAAGCGTATATACCATTTACACAGGACAAAAAGATGTTAGAACTCGCACTTTAACTTTGAGGCGATTCCAAAGGATAATCCAAGAGATAGTAAGGTCATTTTAGATTGAAAAGCGTGAAATTTAAACCAGGAAAATAAAACTTTAAAAGATGATAGAAGAATGTCAACACTGAATTGATTTACTGCATCCTTACTGAAAAGTCAGAAGTTAAAGGAACCAATAATTGTAGCACTTTGTTAGCAAACTGAAACAAGAAAATTAATCAGCAAAAACATTATATTAAACGGAAAGATCGCAGTCGAGTTTCAACAAAGTTAATATCATTTTGTTATGAAAGGTTATTATGAAGCTGTGTTTAGAATAAATAATATATTGCACTCAGAAAGGGAGACACAAAGAGGTCCTATTACTGAGTTTGTTAAGTTCAATTTTCTCAATTCTATGGAGATACATGTGCAAATGAAAATTCTTACGTAAAGTAAAAATGAAATTTGCTGGCAGTTTTTAAGAATTTCTTAATATACTTCCTAGACGGTGCCAGCTAAAGTATGAGTAAACATAATTGCGGTTTTATTTGATGTAATGACGTCATAGCATAACCTATTATACCAATTCAATTAATTAGTAAATATTAGAGGAAATAGAAGTAAATTATTATTTTACATTTGCAATTAAAGTTACACAGTCCAATCCATCTTTGTATCATCCTTTAGGATATTGGTTGGTTGATAGCGGATTTTACGGCGCACCAACAGTGTAAGGTTATATAACGCCATAAAAATGATTATACGATGAAGATTTTTATCTATCGGAATGGTTTATTACCAACGAGCGATAAAAGTACACAAACACAACAACGATATGGTGATGATAATATATGAAGATTCTCGATCAACGGAGGATGTAAATGGTTTGCATAGAGGAAAATTAGATAATAAGATATAAATTAGGGTGATTCAAAGTACACATGCTGGTTAAAATATTCAAAGGGTTGCACACAATCAATATTTTAGAATAAATATCAACTTCCTTCCATACAGATGGTTCTGTAAGAAGGAAGCTATTCACCTAAGGTAAGTTCGATCACATGGAATTTGTTATTGGCGGCATAATTCCATGATGCAAGCCATTTACTAGATTTTGAGTTTTAGATAAGAGGTTTAAAATCAGTATATGGTATTATAAAATCATATAGATAGGGCTATTGTACCTGCTCATTACCTTTAATACTGACATGGCTAGGTAATAAACATTATATTATATTGTGAGAGGTATACAGTTTGGTAAATGGATGAGAATATTTGTCAATAATGGGTTTCCCAGCTTCCGATTGTGTAGTGACTGAAATATTGATAGTGAATCGAAGAAGATGGTAAAGTTTAGTTGTTTGGTGTCGATATATTTTTCAGGGCAAGGTCGTTATCATTCAATTTTGCTGAAACTTATTGATCCACAATCCGGCAAGCAAAGTTGTTTAATGTGATTTCCAGTAATGAAGGCTACATCTGCCTTTCGGCTATCCTTTGAGCCGTCAGTGCTAATTGTTGTGTAGTTCTTAAATTTGGACAGAATTCCCTTATAAGCGTTATAAGGCACTGAGGTGTTACAGAAGCAAACGACGTTTGGATTTTTGAAAGGTCAATTTATGTATGGTCAAGGCTGGAAGATATTTTTAATGCCAAAGATAGGAATGGCATTTGGTTTATTTTGGTGTAACAGTTTGTATTTATTCGCTCGAAACTAGACTATGGTTGCGTTGTCTATGGTTCAGCTAGGAAGTCCTATTTGAAGATGCTAGACCCAATTCATCATCAGGGAATAAGACTTGCCTTGGGAGCATTTAAGACATCCCCGTGTGAAAGCCTACTCGTTGAAGCGAACGAACCACCTTTACCACAACGTAGAGAAATGCTTTCTGCACAGTATGCTCTCAAATTAAGCTCAAACCCTCTGAACCCTGCTTTTTCGGCTGTTTTTGAACCCAAATATAAAACCTTATATGACAATAAACCAAACGTCACACCTGCCTTTGGCATTAGAATATTACCATGCCTTGACAGTACCAAAATTGATCTTTCAAAAATTCTGAAAACGACCGTCTCCGAAACACCTCCCTGGCTACTTCAACAACCAAAGGTACTTTTCACATTACACGATGGAAAAAAATCGGAGACAAACCCTTCTATCTTCCACAACTCTTACCATGAACTAATCGCCCAATTTCAAAATTATACAAGAATATATACTGATGGATCAAAAGATCAGGAAAAGGCGGCTGCAGCCTTCGTTAGTGGAAAACACACAACAAAAGTTCGCTTACCAAATGGTACATCAATTTTTTCAGCTGAAATCAGAGCAATAGACCTTGCATTGCAATATATTGAAAGCAAGCGTATTTTAAATAGCATCATCTTCTCCGATTCACCATCAGTACTTCAGTCACTACATAATAGAAAACTGGAGAATCCATTATTAGCTAATGTTCTCCTTAAACATACTGAGCTGAGTACCTCACACAATATAGCATACTGTTGGTTACCCAGCCATATTGGAATTAAAGGTAATGACAAAGCAGACCGCGCTGCTAAAATGGCTCTATCACTAGAACCATCTCATTTTAATACACCGTATACGGATTTTATACGTAGTATCAAAGACTGTTTACGTCAGAAATGGCAGGTATCATGGAATGATGCCGTGAATAACAAACTTCATGCCATCAAGCCAACCCTAGGAGAATGGACTCCTTCCTACAGAGCCGTCCGTAGGGAGGAGGTAGTCGTTGCAAGAATTCGAATCGGCCATACTCATTTAACCCACTCCTATATACTAAAAGGAGTAGACCCACCAGAGTGCATATCTTGCAATGAACCATTCACTGTTAAGCACTTTATGTTGGAGTGTTTCGACCTCCAACCTACGCGTAACCATTATTACAATGTGCATGACATTAGGGAGCTCTTTGATACAGTTAGCATTTCTTATATTATAGACTTTCTGAAGGAAGTAAATATTTATCATAAGTTATAGCTTTTATGCTATCACCTTAAACAGTTTTATGTGCTATATATACCGTCGTTAGATTTTAATTACCTTTCATCTGTTTTCGTTGTCATACATCATTTGCACTCCCCGTTGATCGGGAAACTTTATCACCGTTACCATTTTATCGTTTTACCTTCAACTGTTTGGTTTCGTATCGCTGGTCGATACGTAATCTCTTACCACTTTTAAATAATGAAAGATATAACCTTTTGTATGGCGCTAAATAGCCTCATAGTGCTGGTGCGCCGTAAAAAATTCAATCAACCAACCAACCAACCAACCAACAGTTTGTATTTGGGTTGGGAAACAGAAACAAAAGCAGAGTATGAAGAGTTGAATCTTAATTTTAGAGCATATGTAAAAGTAATGTTTCTCGGAGATAACATAAATGTGGCTGACTCGCTTCAGCCCAAGACATTCTCGTAAACCCCACAAACGCGAGTCGTATTGGTTGAAGATGAATTGGATCAAGCATCTTTAAATATGACTTTCTGGCTGAATCATAAACAACGCGACCATATACCAGTTTGGATCTAATAAAGGTTCTGTATCGGTTAAGAATAACTTTCCTATCGGCACCCGAGTCAGTGTGCGCTCAATCTTGGAGTAAACTAATGACTTTAAAGCATTAGCTCTCGGTTCCTTAATGATGAATGAAGATGATTTTTCTGGCGAAGACAGTACCTAAACACTTTCCTCCTCAGCAAGCAGTATAGGTGTTCTGTCCAGCGTGAGATTAAGATCATTATGTCGTCTTCTTAGGCGAAAGAAATGAATGCATACTGTTTTTGATTTTGAGAATTTAAAACCATTGACAGTGGCCCAATTTTGAATCTTGTTTTATATTGTGTTGCAATTGTCATTCAAATGTATGCATGTCTTGCTATTAATAACGTATTAGTAAATCATCAACACATGGGGAGCAATCCACACCAGGAGCCAAACTAAGTTATAAATTTTGATGTTAAAATTCGTAACAGAGAAAATACCAACCTGGGGCACACCCATCTATTGTATGTACATAACAGAGAAGGGGATCAAGACAAACCCTGGGCACCTCATTTCACCTGCGAGCACTCAAAAAAAAAACAACTCTGGAAGGTAAAATGGACAATTGTTGCTCCGAATTTTATGTTATAAAATTTGTTAAATTTTCAAAATTGTAAACGTTTTCAATTTTAAAATGTTTAACAATTTTCAATGTTATTGAAAAAATATATATGAAAAATATTGCGAGAATCTCTTACACATTAGTCATGGGTGTAATAAATGTATTTTTCTAGGATGGTACAGAGGGGAAAAGAGTGCCATGAAGTTCGCTATCCCAAGAATTTGGCGGGAACCCACTGATCACTCAAGCAACTGCTACTTCTGCATGGTGGACCTTTCCAAACGCCGGACTGACAAGAATGCACCTGCTATCACGTACCCGGACCTTCCTTCATCTATCGGCCCGGTGCAACACTGTCCTGAGCTCCCCGTACCCATTCCTCCGGAGAGAGAGAGCAGTCGTCTTTAGAAGAGAGCAGCAAGTTAGAGAGAGAGGAAGACGTTGTAGATCCATATGACAATTTCATAGGTGGAGCTTCGGAGAGAAACCCATACTAACATCACCAAGTTCAATGCCGGGCTTTTGACGTCTAGGCTCAAGCAGGAGAACTTGCTGAATGAAAGTGCGCAAGTCGCACCTCGGAGGAAGCGTCACCATGCTCTTTCCAGCTTCTTCACCCGTCAAAATGGGCTCTGCTTCTGCCACAA
>JAECUM010021608.1:0-41417 GCA_016617855.1 Megalonaias nervosa | reverse complement strand
CGGATGTGCGTACAAATATTTTCAGAGGAATATAAATGATGCTTGTTACTTTACACCTCCAATACATTTATGATGATTTCAACAGTACCTCAATTTTAGGAAAAATCATCATGGTGACCGCGTGTTGCTGAGGTAAAAAGATTCAGGTTGAAACGAAGAAGTTAGTCTCGTGCCATATATAAACAACATGTGGCAACGTCGATAGGTAAAAGTTTGTATATTTACTGACTTACAGAAACACTTTTACAACAACAACGTAATCTTTATAGATTACATAGCTTCCTTCTAAAACGTTTTCCATAGTCTCCAGCGGCCAAAATGAGCGGGGAACTTCAAAATATTGGTCCTTGCAACAGGGCATACAATACATAGAACAATAATAAACATTCCTTTTTGTAGTAAGAAAGCAGTGGTACCATAATGAATTGATGAAAACCAAAGTTCTTTTCCTTTTTTCTTCTCAAAATAATTGGTAACAAAACTAAACTTCAGAAACTATTAACATTGTTCACCATAGAAGCCACTGTAGATGTTAAGCACGCAGCCCATTCTTCTAAAAACACGTGAATAAGGGACGTTTCAAGCCACACCTTATGACGTTGTTGTTGTAGGGTTTAACGACATTTTTCTGCACGCGATAGGCTATATATGGTGGCTAGTGGAGGAAGAACCCGAGAAATCCCTGCGAAGAAACACCGACCCATTATAAGTTACTTGCAGACTTTCTCACGTACTCACATTGGCCGAACCCGAGACTCGAACCCAAACAGACAAAGTTGGCAGTAATCTGCAACAGTGAGCGCTTTAGGATTCACGGCCACCCACACCCCCAAATGTAAATAAGGTTACTAAGGGGATAAGAACAAGTCGTAAGCTGTAGGGTGCCTTGGTTTTTCTAATGACTACTCAATCACATGTTACTGAAAGCAACATATAACAGTATAAATATCTAGAAGTAAATGTTAAAAATTTACAATTGAATAAACATATGGATTCCAACTATCAACTCCACCGATGCTTGATTAAATGGAATAATTTGTTTAGACATGGAGATAGGATAGTATAATACAGCTTGAAAAATGCTTTATTCTACTTATATATATATATATATATATAGGCAGTGTTGCTGTTGCTGCTGCTGTTGCATGCTGGCTGGTTGCTACAGGCTGTTATGCTACATAAGGCTACATACATACATACATACTCCACACAAGCTTTTAATATAGATATTCGTGTGTAAAAGACACACCTACTTATCCACCCAGTAATTGTCATCTAAGTACACTGTCACTTCGGATTCCTACCAGAGCGGAAAATGCTATCACTGGAGAGTACAGGTGCGTTACAATATAAATTAAATTTGAAAAACATGGAGAAAGAATATTATAATATATCATACAGAAAGAATATTATTTATATATCATATAGAAAGGTAAAAGGTGCTTGGTTCTAAGGTTGTAAGGTATAGTACTAACTGAGATGCATCCAGTTATCAAGCTAATGAACTGTACAGACGAAATTAGTTCTAACCGTAAAATATCAAGAAATTTGCATAAGCATGAAATATAGGTCAAAGATATCTATTTTTGCAATAAAGGTGAAGTAATTATTAAGGTGCTTCACTTCATCAGGTCTTGGTTGGAAAGTTCGCATATATCAACCAGAACCAAGCGAGTTAACTAAAGCCAGCATAGGGTGAAATATGGGTCACAGTGACGATTCATTTATCTTAAGGATGTGGCTCTAACATAGGTGCATTGAAACCAGTCAGCTGTGTGCAAATCATGCAACCTGCAACCTGATAGATTTTGTATTGACACTTTTCTCTTGGCCTGGTACCAACATGTGGGAAATAGCAAATTATATTTCTAATTCGTATCTTTCCACGACCCCTCCCAACAAAAACAAGGCAAATGAATGCTTTGAATTTATCAGGTTTCTAATTTCTCTTTTAGTTTGAGATTTCCGTTCTGATCTGTGTGTTACAATGGCATTATACCTCGTCTTTGACTTCAGTTTTGTATTATCACATCTAAGTCAAGTTTATACCTACCCACTTCTGAAAATTGGCATTATTTCATGTTCTTATTCAGCGATTTAGTTTAGCTATTCATCCTTTTACATGATATTAAAAGTATCAGTATATAACGTGTTTGTTACATTTTTAAAACTAATATTTACTCGCAAGTCAAAATTAATCTAAATTTAGGTCTGATTAGCAAAGCCGGTAATGACTGTTTCTATGGCAATATATTATTAACTACGATAGAATACTTGGGATGTAGGGTCAACATTGAACAGAGGTCAAGTCAGCAGCTTACCTGAATTGTACCAGTTTTATGCTGAACTATGCGTTACATATGGGTGAAATGAAAATATTTTTTTGTTACATTATAATATAATATTCTAAATTCTTTCATACCAATGTACCCGGAAGGAAGTAAAAAAACATCCTTCTCTCAGATCGTTCACGAATGACAAATTATACGTTCAATTCTCATTGAAACGTTTGCTGCAACGTAATATTCGTGTTCTGTCTTAACCTGATGAGATCAAACGCGTTCAAGGGAAGCGTTTATCTTTATTATTAAATATTCAGTTTCATACTCAGCATTATCTGTGTAACAGATATGCATATTTACCTGTAATGTGTCAGAAAATTACATATACATATGCCATTTTACAACAATGACATTTATACGTATGAAAATGTGCATAGGATTTAAAAATAAGTAAGACAATATTAAAAATGAAGTATAGAGTTATCTACCCGACATATTCTTCTCACGGATCCAATGGTTTGCAATGATCATACTATGACCAGTTTTAGAAATTAATGAGATGATTTTTAAAGCGACAAATTTGCTACTACGAAATAAATGGCTGAACAAGAGCTTGGTTGTTTTAACAAGAGTTGACAGTATTATAAAGAATATTACTTTTCAACCAAGCTGTTGAGGAGGCAACATCACTATAGACAGAGAGACTGATATCATTCCCGACGATGACATACATTCCAAAGCAAACATGATTTGATTTGGTTTGGCATTTTAAGGTACATCAGCACAAGAAATTTATATAATGACCGGGCAACTGGAGTAGCGTGCCTGCCCAATGACGCGCCACGGTAGTCAACCCGTCACTAGTCCAACAAATCAATTACTGAGCCACCGGCAGTCCCTACCTCCATTGGTCGCTTCTTACGACACGACATAAGGCTAATAACGCCAACTCTACATCCGTTAACAAACAGGGAGAAGCAACAATTACTCTACAAAGGTAAACTTACTCATAACGTGTTGATAATTAACCTTGAGACGTTGGTAATTAACCTTTAGAATGTTTTGTGCTCGAAAGGTTAACATTTTTGGAGCATAAACTAATCCTGATCATCGATGTCCAAAATGCAAATTAATAAAAGTTGACAAAGAGTTCGCCTATGTTAGTAAAAATAAATATATCAGATGTTTTAAGCGACTTATTCAAATCTCGCTCAAGCATTGATTGTCCTATAGTAATATGAAGATTTCGAAGTTCTCATCTGAAAATAAAAGCCACAGTCGTCGATTTAATTTGTAAATGTTTATTGTAGAACATGACCAGTTAGGTTATACATGTCTTACTCCCATGGACTAGAAAGAAGCAATACACTTCCCAAAGGTAGAAGTCCACTAGAGGCGGAAAGAAAATTCAATATCATTAAATTAGTAGTAGTAATAGTAATAATACTAGTAGTATTGCGATACTAAAGGAACTAGTAGGGATCGTTGAATAATGGCTTTAAGGAATCATCTGATTCAGGCCGAAATTCATCTGCTGCCACAGTTAGAAACATGTATTTAACATTAATCTTTGTTTGTTTTGATGTTGAAGAGTGATTCAGATTTTGAGGTTGTATTTAATATGTAGCAACATGAAAGCGTCCTTAGTTTGTATTGATCGTTAAGTCTAGACTATATGTGCAATCATGTCCTCGTTGGTCATAATGTACCAATGTCCACTATCTCCGTGACTGTGTCAATAGTGCGTGTCCTCAGTGTGTATTGATAGCTCAAACTAGATGTGTAAGTGAGTCTTCGTTGTCCATGAAGTACCAATGTCCACGGTCTCCGTGATGTTATCAATAGTGTGTCCTTAGTTTGTATTGATAGTTCAGACTAAGTGTCTCACTGCATCTTCGTTGTTAATGAGGTGCCAATGTCTAGGGTCTCAGTACGGTGTGTGATATTGTCAATAGTGTGTATCCTTACTTTATATTTATAGTTAAGACTGGACTATAAGTGAAAACATGTCCCCGCTGTTCATAATGTACCAATGTCCCCGGTCTCTGTGATTTTGTGAATAGTGTGCGTCCTTAGTTACTATTGATAGACCAGACTAGGTGTCTCAATGCCTCTTCGTTGTTAATGAGGTACCATTGTCAACAATCTCCTTGATTTTGTCAATAGTGTATTTCCTTAATGTTTATTGATTGTTAAGACAATACTCAAAAAATAAACATGTCCCCGCTGGTCATAATGTTTCAATGTCGACGGTCTCCTTGATTTTGTCGATAGTGTGCGTCCTTAGTTTGTATTGATTATTAAGACTAGATTTCTCAGTATGTCTTCGTTGTTAATGAGGTATCAATGTTCATGTTCTCCATGATATTGTCAATAGTGTGCGACCTTGGAATGTATTGATAATTAAGACTGGATGTGTAAATACGTCCTTGACGTATAAATGTCCACAATCTCCTTGATTTTGTTAATAGTGTGCATTCTTAATTTGTAGTGATTGTTAAGACTAGAGTATATGCGTAAACATGTCACCGCTGGTCATAATGTACCAATATCCACGGTCTCCGTGATTGTGTCAATAGTGCGTGTCCTTAGTTTGTATTGATAGTTCAGACTAGATGTGTAAGTGAGTCTTCGTAGTCCATGACGTACCAATGTTCACAGTCTTCATGATTTTAGTTAATAGTGTTCGTCCTTCGTTTGTATTGATAGTTCAGGTTCTATGTGTAAATGCGTCATCGTTATTCATGTGGTACAAATGTCCACGGTCTAATTGATATTGTCAATAGTGTGCGTCCTACTTTGTATTGAGAGTTCAGACTAAATGTGTACATACTTCTGCGTTGTCCATATCTCCGTGATTTTATCAGCAGTGTGCGTCCTTAGTTTGTATTGATAGTTCAGACTAGATGTGTAAGTTAGTCTTCGCTGTCCATGACGTACCAATGTCCATGGTCTCCGTGATTTAGTCAGTAGTATGCGTCCTTAGTTTGTATTGATAGTTCAGATTAGATGTGTGCATCCTTAGTTTGTAATGATCGTTCAGGCTACATACGAAATACGAGGTACTAATTTTCACGGTCTCCGTGATATTGTTAATAGTGTGCGTCTCTACTTTGTATTGATAGTTCAGACTACATGTGTAAACACGTCTTCATTGTCCATGACGTACCAATTTTCACAGTCTTCATGATCTTGTCAATAGTGTGCGTCATTAATTTGCATTGATAGTTCATAATAGATGTGTGCGTCCTTAGTTTCGGTTCATAGTTCAGACTAGATGCGTGAATGCGTCTTCGTTGTTGATGAGGTACCAATGTCCACGGTCTCCGAAATATTGTCAATAGTGTGCGTCCTTAGTTTGCCTTTGATAGTTCAGACTAGATGTGTAAATACGTCTTCGTTGTTCACGACTTACCAATGTCCATTGTCTTCGTAATTTTGTCAGTAGTGTGCGTCCTTAGTTTGTATTGATATCTCAGAATAGATGTGTTTGTCATTAGATTTTATTCACAGTTCAGACTAGATGCATAAATGCGTCTTCGTTTTCATGACGTACCAATATCCACGGTCTCCGTTATTTTGTCAATAGTGTGCGTCCTTAGTTTCGTTTTTTTATTTTCATGAGATAGCAATGTCCACATTATTCGTGGTTTTGTCAGTAATGTGCGTCCCTACTTTGTATTAATAGTTCAGACTAGATGTGTATATACGTCTTCGTTGTCCATGACTCATTAATGTCCACATTCTCATTGATTTTGGCAACAGTGTGCATCCTAAATTTGTATTGGTTGTTAAGACTTGACTATATGCGTAAATACGTCCTCGTTGGTTATAATGTACCACTGTCCAGGGTCTCTGTGATTTTGTCAATAGTGTGTGTCCTTAGTTTGTAATGATAGTTCAGACTAGCTGTGTAAATACGTCTTCGTTGTCCATGACGTTTCAATGTCTACATTCTTCGTGATTTTATCAGTAGTGCGCTTCCTTACTTTGTGCTGATAGTTCAAACTAGACTAGATCGCCTCGTTATCCATGACATAGCAATGCCCACTGTCTCCGTGATTTTGTCAGTAGCGTGTGTCCTTCATTTGTATTGATAGTTCAGACAAGATGTGTAATTATGTAATCGTTGGTCATGGTGTACTAATGTTACAGTCTTAGTGATTTGGCAGTAGTGCGGGTCCCATGGTTGTACTAATCGTTCAGACTAGATGTGTAAATATGTTCTCGTTGTCCATGATTTACGAATGTCGTCATTCTCCATGTTTTCTCAATAATAGTGTGCATCCTTAGTTTGTAATGATATTTGTTCTGTCGGTGTAAACATGTCTTCGTTGACCATTATGTCCACAGTATCATTTTTGTCACTAGCTATGTGTATCCTTTGTATTGCTATTTGATTATATATGAATAAAGATATCTTCTTCGACCATTATACACCATAGGCGATAGTCTTCACGATTTTTGAAAATTATTGTTGGCTTACGTTTAAAGAATAGTACAGACAAAGGGTGTAAAAGCGTTCCTTAAATTCTAAGGTCAAAGTTAACAAAAAAGTCTACATAGATATTGTGAAACAATTAAATCAAATCAGCCTGCCACACTGTTGTATGAAGCAACAATTAAAGATTGGTGTCTTAATTAGAGAAGAGATAATCATAATGTGATCTACCTTTTATTCTGGAGACGGTTAAAGATATTTCTGAGATGAGAAAAGAAAACACCACAATTACGTCTGAGTGCAGCAACCCTCTTAGTGTGAACAATTCATGTACGGCTTAATAATGTTTCTATTCATTTTCATTCTGCACGATAATAGGAGTTACAGCTGTCTATGACGTCACATTGTTTACAGTTTCCATGTTGTTGTCAATAGTTATGTGTGTTCTCACTTTATATGGATTATACAGAATATTTCTGTAAAAGTGTGCGTCATAGCTTGCATTGCTAAATTTCATATTCCTTAGAACTGTTCATACAGTTCTCTCCTTGATACATCACCATTTCTTATTCATTTACTTCTAGAAACTGTATCTCTTTTCGCTCTAAGATAGCCAGAACAAATGTCCTCCCCACCCAGTTCCATACCCGAGTCCTCGAGATCAACCAAATACAAGAGTGTGTGTGTGTGCGTGTGTGTGTGCGTGTGTGTGTGTGTGTGTGTGTGTGTGTGTGTGTGTGTTTATGGGAGCAGCCGGGCGTGGCCCTGCAAACAGTTATGTATAGTAAATGTTACATATACTGGAAGGTGATATTGTAAAGCTCATATAATGTATGATCTCCTTCGTTGGCTAACATAAACTTATATATATATATATATATATATATATATATACATATATACATATATACATATATGTTTGTGTGTGCGTGTAATGAGTCTAATGAGTGTGATTTGGATTTCAGTATGTACGAAATTTACTATTTATGTAAATTATGACAACTTATTTACTTTACATATCATTAATAGGAAAACAAATATTATGTTCGTTAATTGGATTTTTTAATTTTCAGTTTAGTCTGCAATACATGTTAAGCATATATGGCAAAAATGTGTTCCAGTACAAGAGAGCCATATGAAAAAATGGTGGCATAGCAAACGTTTATTTATTTCTTAAGTTCACGTGTTTACCATCTCAGAATTTCTAAACTTATTATGTGATTTGTTTGCTTGAAAATGCACATTCATTGAAATAAAGAAAGTGCAAGTGCATCATTCTTTGAGGCCGACAAATTAAAATGTGGGATGTAGCAACATTTATATGGACTTTTCATAAAACCATTTAAAATGTTCACATGTGGCTGGAAAAAAAAAACATGAAGTAATAAGCCTTTATAGTAGACTGGATATAAAATGACACTCATTATGTTGTCACAAGCACCTGCAGCAGAGGGCCGTTCAGCTGGGGTTTCATATTACCATGAATAGAAACTATCTAAATTTTGCGGCCTGTGTTATGAGTACACAGTGTTCTTTATCTTGTGATCTACGAATGTAACTATATATATCTCACTTTCAACCAATGGTGTAAATCCAATGCTCCGCCTACAATATGACTGACAATCCATACTGATATGGTATTAAACTATTTCGTCGGTGAATGACATTCTCCGATCATCATTGTATATGTCTGAGTGGTGAATTTCTAACAGAAGATCAGCGTTGCTTGGTGAATTTCTAGGAAATAGATCCGAATTATCCATGCAGAGGGACTTAAGGTACACAAATGTGGCTTGGAAACTAAATTAATCATTTATTCTTTTCATACTTTTGTAACTAAAAATGTACGGAGAGAGAGAGGACACCTGGAGAACTTCGACATTTTGCTTGCCTCTTTAATCAAATACAACTGAGTGATTAAACACGAAATATGGCACCTGAGTGTTAAATATTAGAAGCATTGCACCTTCCATTATAATTTTATTTTAGAATAATGAAAACAAATCGTACTAACTGAACACCAAGAATATGCTTTAGCGATGGAATTGGTATTTTGAGAGTGATTAATGAAGTTTAGCGAACATCTGGCTTTTTATATTTTCATGAATGTATTGGATTAGCTATCTGGCATGTTCACCATGCTTATATGAGGATGGATTTAGCAAAATTGGAATTTGTTACCCAACTATCTTTCCAACGAATTCTTTATGTAAATTTAGAATGCAATTAAAATATCCTCAGTTTGGAGACAAGTTATTGTACGCTGAGCTCAACAACAACTTACTCATATACTACACCACTACAGAGTCAGGATTGTATAAGATTCTTCGTGTCTATCTGAGCGTCCGTCAATCATACAGTCTTGTGATCACAATAAATCTCACAGAATTTGGTGGATTGCAGTTGAACTTGGTTATTAGTTAATGTGTATATTCAAAAATAAGTGTGCTCCTGCAAATTTTATTAGAGAATTTATCTTTTATTTGTTGTATATATTATATGACAGAATCTTATGTAAACCAAGTTTCAATTGGATCACCTTGCCATTTGATTCATGATGCAATCATCATCTGAAGATTTGCATGTGGACATATCACTTTGCTCAATCAGACTTTGTGCTATTACCATTTTTTTCTTGGAGATGAATGCAGCGTATAACATAATCACCTGAATGCAACTAGTCTCGCAGATTTTGTATGGAACCTTGATAAATTTAATACATACTATGGGTATCTTCGGAAGCTAAGAATCTTAAGAAATTATTGGTCTACCACAATTTTAGCAAGAGTTTTGCTATGTTTTGACTTAAGATACAGATGCATAAATGACTTAATCGCGTGCATTTAGCTAGTCCTGCGATTATTGGCTGATTACTTACTGTATATTATGATTTGAAGATGCGCTTAGTTACCAATCACTATACGCTCGCTATCTGTGTGAGAGGATCTTTCGTTTGTATAGATAGGGGCAATTTACGACACAATCGTTTGGTTGCAGTTTTACAGTTGGTGATGGCAGATTGGTCCAATGTGGGTATGTGAGAAAGCTTGACAGTATCTTCTCGTGGGTCGGTGGTTCTTTCCAGGGTTTTGTCGGGTTCTTCCTCCATCATTTATACTGGCCTCCATTTATTGCCTATCTTGTGCTGAAAAATCACGTTAAACCCTATTACAACAATAACAACAACAGTTTGTGTTGGGGACTTCGTATGTATCGTGTTATTATGTCGATATAAATTAAAAAAAGCTTTGCAGACCGCTGGGCCCAAAAGTATTTTAAATTGAGAATCATCTCCAGCGTATCGTAGAAGCACCAGAACGTGAGCTGCAGGTATTTACGTGACCATATGTTCACCATTTCTCTAGTTTCCCTAATTGAAACAAATCGATTTTGGAGGAGCAAATACATGTGAAATACACAAACATACAAGCAAATATCCCCAAACATTAGCTAATCACACTGTAATGACGTATCATTGTTAGGTTATACAACGATTTACTCCTTGTCATTTGCTTCTCTATAAATTTGTCCTTCAGTGGGTCATAAAGGGAGACGAAACCGTTTAGTTTTCTTAATCAGAAATTAAATCTTGCGAAGGGATTTTTGTTTCAATATATACATACCTGTTTTCAGTGTTGCAAGTTCTCAAGCCCGAAGCAATTAGGTCAAAGTGGAAACCCGCCCCGTTGGTCTAAGCGGTAAGAGCTTCCACCTCGGGAGGTATTGCACTCTGTTGTACCAGTACTAGAACACCCAACCAATGAACGACATTTGAATACAACTGAAATCAAAGCGTTAAATGCTGCCGGTGGCACACACATCCTAAAGACGAGTCAATGGTGCTAGATTAAAGAATACCTGTGTTTCCTCCATTAGTTGTATAGGGAGACGACGCGGTCCATGTTAGAGGCCATCTTTCTAATGCACTGGTTGTCTGTATAACGAGACATCATTCAAATGTTTTCATATCGTGCAGTTTTGTCGCTTACATTAACAGAACATCACAGAGGAGAAATGTAAACCTTTGATACTCAGATATTTTTTATTAAGAAATTCTTTCTTAAAACCATCAGTCTCAAACTTTGCAAACGGTAATATGGTCTTAAACGATCATACTTGCCTTAACGGGTTTCACACTTTTATCAATCTGCTTGAAGCCCTTTAAGACCACTTGTTATATAGAAGTTGAAAGAGAAATACTGTTCTAATTATTAAGAAATACACAGCTTGGCTCGGCGTGATTTTTTCTTTCTGTTGCGTCACGACAGACCTGCTGTAATGTTATGCAAGCAAAAAAGCTATTGGATTCTACATGTGCCTAACAACATCCAATGAGTACTTAACGACATCCAGTAAGTGAAGCATTTAACGTACAATAATATGCAATGCATTGGTGTAGGGAAATCAGATGGTTCACCATCCATATATAAGAAATAAGATATAAAATAAATCAAATTATAGTGTTTGCATTGTTAGATATTGTAGTCTCGCCCGGAATACACGGTGATTGCAGGATCGCCCAGTTTACGTCGATCTCGAGCAGACTATCAAAGAGTATAAACACCATGTTAGGTTTGTATCCCATTTTAGACTAATCTCTGGCGTTTTAATTGGTCAATGTTGGACACGTGAAAACCTCGTTTAACAATGGAATAAAATTCCAGATCATTGGGCTGTGGCGTCTTGAACGACTTAATATTGAAAGGAAGCCACACAACGTTTCTCGTCCATGCTTCCGCATAAAATTATAAATGATGTGCAAAGAGATTTTATTGAGGTCAGCAGTGGTGTCTATTAGCTGCATAATTTGTTAGTGACCCGGTGTGGAACGATACCAAGTCGGGGGCCGAAAATTACTGGTTCGGAACCGAATTTTCTTTTCGGATTACAGGCTTCCTGTCGTTAGATCTAAAACAAACTTGTCCGAACTCTATACGAACAGATGGACCTTTGAAACAATTAGAAAAACTTTGAGAATTAGTGTACCAGAGTAAGAAGCAGCCAGCACAAACAAAATTTCATAAACAAAAAAGAATTTCCACCTATCTGTTCATGACGATCACAAAACAAGGTCTTTACTAAACATCCAAGAAAATGCAAATCTCATTACAACAGATGTGTGTGCTTTGACAGAATCAGAATTGCCAAAAAAAGGAAACGAAAACAAATCAATAATATATTTTTACTCCAAATTCAATCGTAAACGAAAGTAATCTCCAGGGAAAAATGAGTTAAACTCTAAGTGCTCAAGCATGTTAAGACCGTTATGCTGAATACAATGACTGTTAAAAACCGTAAGAGTATACAAATTAAGAGTAATTGACTAGATGTTGTTTCAAATCTGAATGGGTAACGATGCGGGTGGGTTGGTACGAGGATATGTTGTCATTAGATGATATTTGTTACACGATTGAATGGTTGCGTTATGTAGCTTGATAATATTCTTACCTTCAACTTGCCTAGATGAAATCTTCCTTTGATTTAAACATGTGAAGGATCAGATAAACCTCAACACAATACCACTAAAAGGAACTACTTTCAGAGTAGACTAAAAGAGGCAGTGGCACAAATGTGAACATGGCAGAAATGCGAACAAAAGGGCACAAATCCTCCATTCCTTTGTCTTCTTGGGCAGGGCACTTTACTCTAAATGTGTTGTAAAATATCAAATATAATTTTTAATATGAAATATGAAAGTAAATATGTCGAGGGTGGTCGGATTTCTGAGTTGGTTGAGTCATCAGAAACCGTACTATATCAATTAATTCCAAAATATATTTGACAGATATGAGTTAATGAGATTAAATTTCACATTTAATGAATTTCCAGATTCAGGAAAGTGTTGACTTGATGTTATATCAAAACATCAAATACATTCCTGTTTTTCCTGGACCACTCAGGTGGCCTATTGGTTATAGGGTCCTCCTCGGATGCGGGGTGTCGTGGGTTCGATCCCCGGCCGAGTCATACCAATGACTTACAAAATTGGTACTAACAGCAGCATTAAGAGGTTAGTGTTAGGACTGGTCAGCCTGGTTTCAGGATAATGTGAATGGGTGGAACATCAATCTACATGTCTGCGGCATGATGCCCCAGTGCTAGACATAAATATAAACTGCCACAATCCAGACATCGTAGCGATATGACTGAAAAATTGTTAAAGCTACGTTAAAAATTCAGATCACACACACACACACACACACACACACACACACACACACACACACACACACACACACACACACACACACACACACACACACACACACACACACACACACACACACACACAGAGGTTGCGCAGTCGAATGGTTCATGGTCAGATGATGACCCCATTGAAGACGCTGATACCGCTAATTTTGATATCATTAACTCTCGCACAGATCATCGGCGAGTCTCAGCAACTGTAGAAAATTCGTTGGTCAACAGGTTTTCAATGCCCTCTTCTTCGTGTAGTGGACGGGATAACTATCAACGACATAACAGTACTATGTTTAAAGGAGAAGATTATACTTCATGGCCTCGTCACCCCTTATTCACGTGTTGCGACACTGCCTGAGATCCTATGCCACGTGGAGACAATTCCTGCAGTTCGATATCTCCTCCTTGACAGATACAGACTTTTATAACACTGGTAAATTGACATTAGAGAGGACAACGTTCTTCCTAAGCAATTATGTGTTCAACGTTTGTCTTGTCCATACAACATTTAATTAATTTAAATGCTGCATAATTTCTCTGTGTTGAAGTACAATACTTCTACCTAATTGCATTATTTTGAAATGTAGAGTTCAGGCTACAGCTTCACTAAATCTCAAAATATCTTCCTCAGATTGGGATTACGAATATCATTCCTTTTTGCTTTGATGCTCTGGACATTTTTCACAGAATTTTCAGCGGGCATCGATGTTTAAAATACTATCTTAACATTTTGAAAATTGCTTAAAGGAATATTGCTTTATCTGTGAAGAAATTGTGAGAAATTCCTCAACTCTGTTTTAAGAGCAATATGGATTCCACGTGTTTAATTTTAAAAATAAAATAGCCATTTTGCATTGTTTTTGTTGTCTCTAACTCACAAAATATTGTACAAATCATTATCCGCAATACAATATAACATCTCATTTGTGGAGAGATTTTGTGAATTAAATCTAGCTTTGGTCTAGAGTTTAATCTGAGGTATTAGGAAGGGCACACCTACCTCCATTGTTTTATTTTGCACTTGCTTTAGTGTAATGAAACTGCACGTTAAAGGATTATGTTCAAATACTTTCTTGAGCCTCTTTCTAGAAGATACTCTTCAAAACATTACCGCCCTCAGAAATGGCTGCCCTAGTCAAAAAACCGTATTGTACAAGAGCAGCAAGATAAAGAGAAGCAATACAAACACATATTTAATGCAATGAAATTGGTTTCTACGAGAGAAAACGATATTGGGTCAGTGTCTAAAGTATACAGGAGTTGTTTACATTGCTATATAAAATCTGTACTTGTCATGATTACTTACCTCATTTTATTCCCGTTTTAAAGACATTGATTTCCCGTAGTTAATTCATTTCTTTTTAAACTGTAACATCCTTTTATCTAAATAACTGCGTAATTTGTTGCATTGTAAATTACATCGTTTTCTTTTTTTTAGGAGAGGTAAACGAATTCGTAATTAGGTGTTTCTTTTGCACCACTGAGCTCGTCAGTCCAGGGTACAATGATAATCCCCTGATTGAGCACTTAAAAACGTCGCCTAACTGTGGATATCTTAAGAAGAAACTAAGAGAACAGGATCTAGTTACATAATAGGTACTGACTCTTATAGACCAACTTCTCGTAATACTAAAATAGCATGTGTCCAGCTTGCGTAGTGTGCCGTAAGTCATCCGTTACCTTTTTATTTTCAACTTTTAATTGAAAACAAATGGAAATTAATTATAAAATTGTCAGAGCTGGATCAAAGTGTTATTTAAAATAGTACAATCTCTTTTGAAGTAAGTTAAAAATGCATTGATAAATGTCCAGAAATGCACATTTCCACTCTGTCATTATCATAACTATTCCTTATGCAAATGACAATTCCGAACCGCTCAGTTTTCATTGGGTATTGGGTATATTGCTTACATAATAATATACATAGCCAAGAGAAACTCAGTGAACACCTGAATCTCTTTCCTTGCCATGCTGAATTTCAACACAATGTGGTATTTATTAATTTTCAATCACTGTTGTGTCTTATTAGAGAAACATTGATTCTTGCAATATAGTGATTAGATTGAACATAAGCATTTGGAAAACAACGCCAAAAGCTATAGAATGATCAAAGGTTGTACATGTAAGTATGTTTAAAACTTAAGAAAGGTACACTATGGTTCTGTTTAAACAAAAAATCTTGGCTGAAATCGTTCATATAACTGATTAAGACAATACTATCTTATACTGATACAGATTCATTCGTGTTTCGAGAAACATGTTTACACCTATATGAAAAATGATAGAAACTTATATGATACTAATGAATAACCAAATTACAATGTGTTTAGTTTGCCACCACCGAATAGAAAGATACCAGGCGTTTTCGAACCTGAAGTAACATACATTTTATTTTATCTAGGAAAACAAAAAAATATAAATTTCAATATTTTTGGAGATTAATTTCTTCATTTTTGTCCCTTCACCTCAATTTGTGGAAAATGAGATGAGACCTGAGAACATGGGTAAATCTACACACGGCATGTTTACGCTAAATGTGTGCCAATTGTTACTGAGAATCAAATTTATATTGAACTTCTTTAATACAAAATATGTATTTTAATACTTGTGTTTCTTTTTTTAAATAAAATTTTTAAATCAAACTATTTAAACAATAGGATGCAAATAAAACCATTTATTATACAATTTCAGGGACTCAGTGATTAAGCTCTAAACAAACCATTTTGATTTCTTACTTGTTTTTGCAGATTTTACGTATATCTTTCATCGGATCTTTCAGGAAAGAATACGCAATGCAGCGCAGACCTCTCCGCAAACTGACGGTATGCCTTTATGTTATTTTCAATGTTTTTACTATAGCATGTTTCTCACCATTTTTCAAGTAATGAGTCCTTGTGCGATCGTGGGAATTGAAGTGCACAATTTATATAGTACTATTGCCGCCATTAAAAATATATAACACTTCTACGCCGGTTACTCTCTGGTAACTCTTAATTTTTTTAATTTGACTATGTTCCATGAACATTGTCACAAGCACGGTCTCGAAACCTAAGCATGTAACAAGATATAAAGATGCATAATAAATTATAACTTCAGACTCTCGTATTTGTACTACTGCTTTTGAAATGACCAAGATGATACGAGACCTCACCAATGTTATCCAACAAATAAAACACCAGCTCATCCACTCATCAGCTTTAATCTAAATATCTACTTTGGTAAGAAAAATATATATCGCCAAAAATAAGAAAGTTAGAGTTTACCTAGTAATTTCTTTTGCCACCTCCACAAGCCACCAACCTTCACAACGTAAGCCGTTACCAATAAAATACATCTAAACCATCAGAGAAACAACATATTACTTCTTCGGGTTTTCAATGATAACTTAGAACGGAAACACATCTGAGCAAAATAATTTCTAAGAAAATAGAAAAGCATAAAATCACGACGTTCATTTTACTACAAAAAAGATAAGAATTTACTTAATATCATATTCAAATTTTGAAATTAAAAATTATATAGGAAAACTCTAATTTATTTATGATATGGTAAGTTGGAACCTTTAAGAAGAGAAAAGGAAACCCTTCGCACAACTAATTAATTAATGAGATTTAAAGCAAACATACTAGAATTACATGCCGAAAGCTGGTGCAGCAAAGGGTACAACAATTTAAAACTAGAGAATTACGTGGTATGGCTTCGATCAGTAAAACTCTATCAGACTGATATAAAAGTAGATGAATTAAAATTAATATACAAGATGGAATTAGAGTTAAGAAAGTTGGAACTTCAGAAACATAAAGACGAGAAACAAATGCAGTTGCAATTCGAGAAAGAGAAAGAACAAATGCAGTTACAGAAGGAACAAATACAGTTACAGAAAGAACAAATGCAGTTACAGAAAGAAGAGAAATAAATGCAGTTGCAATTGGAGAAAGAGGAGAGAGAAAAACAAATCAATTTACCATCGGAGAGAGAGAGAGAGAGAGAGAGAGAGAGAGAGAGAGAGAGAGAGAGAGAGAGAGAGAGAGAGAGAGAGATGCAAATGCAAATGCGACGAGAGCAGGAAGAGAGGGAATATCAATTTAGATTGAAAGAGATAGAGCTGGCAAGTGAAAAGTACATTCCCACTTTAGATACAAATTCAAGTTTTGATTTTACTTAGAATATTAGGTTAGTGCCCCATTTCAGAGAAAAAGAAGTAGACAAATATTTTCCTCGTTTGGAACAAATTGCAGAAAAGTTGAAATGGCCAAAGGACGTTATTTACAATGTGTACTTACTGGTAAAGCTAGCGATATTTACTAATCACAGTCACTACAGCAATGTGCAGACTACTGTCTGGTTAAAGAATGCATCTTAAAGTGCTATGAATTAGTCCTTGCGGCTTATTGGCAAAAAGTTAGGAACTATAAAAAAGAGGCTGGACAAACTCATGTCAAATTTGCAAGAGCAAATGAGCAGTTATTTGATAGATGGTGCTTAGCCAAGAACGTTGATCAAGATTATAAAAGTCTTAGACAACTTCTATTACTTGAAGAGCTCAAGAACTGTGTCCATAGTGACATTAAGACTTATCTTGATGAGCATAAGATCGAAACCTTCGAAACCGCTGACGAGTATTCCTTAGCTCATAAAGATCCTTTTGTAGGTAAGTCTTCCTCATCAATCTTCTGGTAAGAAGGTATTTCAGCCTAATACGAGCCCTTCTAAAATTCAATCTGGCACAACTTTTAAAAATCAAGCTTCAGATAAGCTTGACCAAAAATCATTGTCTCTTCCTACGTGTACCTATTGCAAGAAGAAGGACACGTTATTTCCGATTGATATAAATTGAAAAATAAGCATCAGAATCAAGACGGACCAGTTCCAAATGCTCTTATTTCTAAGAGGTCAAGGTCACGGTCAAGTATTGAAAGCAATACATTTGTTGGGTCTAATAAACCCCAGTCTGATTTTATTATGGAGAATTATGAACCATTCATGTCGAAATGTTCTATATCACTCTTAGGTGATTTGGCCAATCCTATCCCTATTTTAAGGCACACAGGAGCTTTTCAGAGTCTTTTATTATCAGGTACTTTGCCTTTTTCGGAGAAGTCTTCTTCTCATAAGAGTGTTCTTATTCAGGGAGTAGAGTGCGGCTTTGTTAATGTTCCTCTCCATTGCGTAAATTTGTCATTAGACGTAGTCTCAGGAACTGTGACAGTCTGAATAGTATATTCTTTACCCGTTCAGGGCATTCATTTATTACTAGGAAACGACCTGGTTGGAGACAAGGTTGTGGTTAATTCACTTGTAACTGACAAGCCATCTTTGGATCAGAAAGTCGATCACATTAAAAAAGAATTCCCTGATTTATACCCAGCTTGTGCAGTTACCAGAGATATGGCAAAGAAAGCTCTTAAGAATGATGTTGATAAGGAGAGCATTCCTTTAGATTACAAATGTATTATTCAGGCTTTTGATGAGGTCGCTTTCAGTCCTTGTTTGGATCAATCAGAAGGTATTGATCACAGTAATCCTCTTTTAGCTACTCATTCTCTTTATTCTAAATAGGGTGACAAAGATTATCACTTGTCGTCGAACAAGAAAAGTATCGTGAGATCTCCTGTTTGTTTGAAAGTGTCATTAGTGAAACTAAAGCCACTGAAGTACCTGTCTGTTATTTCATTAAAAATGGAATTCTTGTGAGAAAATGGAGACCTTCCGAGGTACCTGCTGGTAACGAGTGGTAGTGAACTATCAAATTGTAGTTCCAAAATCGTACAGACAGGACATTCTTAGTCTGGCCCAAGAAACTCCTTTAGCTGGTCATTTAGGGTCTATTAAGACTGATCACATGATCCTGACTCACATCTATAGGCCAAAACTTAAAAGTGTTGTTTGTAAATATTGGAGATCTTGTCATGCTTGTCAAATGGTAGGAAAACCCAATCAGAAGATAGCTAAGGCTCTTCTGCAACCTATTTCTGCATTTGACGAACCATTTAGTAGAATAATGGTAGACTGTGTTGGTCCCTTAACTAAGACCAATTCAGGTAACCAACACCACTTGTTGACCATTATGTGTGTGTCAACAAGATTCCCAGAGGCAATTCCTTTGAGGAATATTAAAACTAAAACTATAGCAAAAGCTTTTATCAAGATTGTTTTTACTCAATTTGGCCTACTCAAATCTATCCACTCTGATCAAGAATCAAATTTTCTGTCTGGAATTTTCCAGCCAGTTATGCTTGAATTTGACATCCAGCAATTCAAGTCAAAAGTGAACTTATGGTTTGACAGAACGTCAATGGAGAGAACTTTTGAGTCTGGTGATAGAGTTCTTTCACTCTTGCTCATTCTTCAAAATTTTCCTCAGATTAGGTATTACAGCTCTTACAAAGTTAAGAAAAAATGAATGAGTTAAATTATAATAATAGAACTCCTGGGATATAAATAAAAAAAGGAGTATCAGTTCATTGAGAGAGCTAGCCAGGTTAATCATGCAATTAATTTAGTTGTACCTGTCCCACAAACTGAGGATTTAAGTAAAGGAATGCAATTAGACACTATTAATTTTGCAGCAACTAATCAGAAATTATGAATAATCTGGACCAGAAAATGTCACATTTGCAACAACAAGAAAGGAATGAACTTAAACAGTTATTATATGAATATGAGCACATATTTCCAGATATTCCTTCGAGGACAAAAACAAATTTTTCATGACGTTGAAATTGTAAATTACAAACCTGTGAAACAACCCATAGAGGATGAACCTTCTCAAACAGGAATACTTGAAAAGAGAAATTCAGTATTTGCTGGAAAATGATTTCATGGAGCCCAGTAAAACTCACTGGCGTTCACCATTTCTATTTGTTCCGAAACCAGATAAAACTTTCCGTATGTGCACTGATCATAGAAAAATGAACAGTGGGACTAAAACAGATTCATTTCCATTACCAAGAATCGATGACTGCATTGACAAAATTGGAAATGCCAAGTATGTCACCAAATGTGACCTTCTGAAAGGATTTTGGCAAATTCCACTGACGGAAAGGGCAAAGGAAATTTCGGCATTCGCGACTCCAGATGGACTTTATCAATATAAAGTGATGCCGTCTGGGATGAAGGGTTCGCCACGTACTTTTCAACGTTTAATGAATATGATTACCTCTGGTCTAGATAATTGTGATTCTTACATCCACGATGTCAACATCTACATTGACACCTGGAAAGAACAGTTAGCAACAATTCGGAAATTGTTTGACAGACTCACTGGTGAAAGTGTGACAATTAATTTATTCAAAAGTGAGTTCAGCCGTGCTTGTGTAACATTTCTAAGACATATCGTGGGACATGGACAAGTTAATCCCATATATGCTAAGGTCAAGGCTATCTCTGAATTCCCTGTGCCTGTCAGTAAAAAGCAACTGATGCGATTTTTAGGTATGGCTGGATACTATCGAAAATTGTTTTCCAATTTTACATTAATTGCAGAACCTCTGAGAAATGTATTTAGCAGGAAAACAATTTTCTTTGGACTGAAAGATGTCAGGAGGCTTTTGATGAGTTAAAAGCCATACTTAAGAGTGCAGCGGTTCTCACGGCCCCAAATTTCAGTCAATCATTTTAAACTGTCTGTTGATGCAATTTGGGGATGGAGCAGTATTGATTCAAGAAGATAAAAATGGTGTTGGTCATCCCGTGTGCTAATTTTCTAAGAGATTAAATAAGGACCAAATAAATTACTCAACAATCGAGAAGGAATATTTGGCTTTGATACATTTATTACAACATTTTGAAGTTTACATTAGTTCTGCTCCTTCTCCGATTATTGTGTTTAATGATCACAATCCCCTTAATTTCATCGAAAAGATGAAAAACAAAAATCAGAGATTATTAAGGTAATGTTTGGTGTTACAGGAATGTAATACTAACACCAGGCATTTCAAGGGAAATGACTATGTAACAGCAAACGCACTTTCCCGTGTATAGAAGTGTTATTTCATGTCCACTTTGTATAATTCATAAGAGTCTTCTTATGTTATTTTTTTATACCTCGTATATAATTAATCTATGGTAAAAAGAAAACTTTATTTTATAAATCTTTCTTTTTCTTTTATGGGGGAATTGTTCTGTATATGTAATTTGATTATTTGTTTGTTAGTTTTAAAGTTTTCTTTTTCATTCCATTTCATGCTATTAAGGCAACTTTGTCTACTGGATTTGACTTTGTTTTTTAAAAAATCAGTTAAGTTCAGTTTAACCTGACTTTTTTATTGTACTGATAAACAACCAGTAGTAGAATAACTGTATTTAGTTTCTGACCTTGATTCAGAACCACTGAAGGTTCTGGTATGCAACTTTTTATATTTTTTTAATATTCATTCCTAGAGTAAGAGCCATTGATTTCAGTTAAGTCCATATTGGGAGTAAGTGATGTTTGGCATGTAAAAAGCTTCTATATTGTTTTGGAGTGGTGACTACGTGAGCCTCTTAAACGAATCTGTTCCGCGTCTTAAATTAGTGTATAACTGTTGTCTTGATAGAGGATAGTTCAGTTCTGGCTCTAACCTTTGACACTTAAAGGTGTTTTGTTGTGACCAGTTTGAGCTGAAATGCTATTTTTTTGAATACAAGTGATTCTTTTTCCTGGAAATATAAGTCCTCTTACAGAATTCTTGGACAAAGACATTCATTGAAATTTATTCGGAATTCCAAACTGGAATATTATTTTCTGTTATTCAACAAAGAAACTGTTGACACATCAGTACGACGCTGACCACAACAGAAGTCATCGCCTTCCATTTTGTATTTCATCGGGACTCGAACTCAGATTCATTTAGGATTTTATAATAATAGGACTTCTAGTTTTTAATTCTTGGATTAATTTTGGATTTGATTCGTAAAACCGTAAGTTCTTTTACTCCTTTTTACCTTGGTTTTCTGGGAAAACAAATTATTTGTTAAATTTTACAAAGCTTGTTGTCTTCACTCTTTTCTTGTTACTTTTTGTAAGAGCCTAGATGCGTAACAATTACGAATTGTGCAGAGACAATACTATTAACTATTGGGTAAGATTATCAGATGATATGATGTATAAATAGTAACGTGTTGGAAACATATCACCTCATGAAATATTAATGATTTCTTCGAAAAATAAACATGATGCTTCCGAAGTTATGTGTATATTAAGTGTTTGGATAGATGCTAAAAGTAGAATATCTTCTTCACTTTCAACTGCACAAGACGGTTGTGAATAGAGAACAGAGGAAGGTTTATTTAATGAAAAAAGCGACAATGTTGCAAAAACATACTAATTAGATACAAAACTAATGTATCTAGCGCTAAAAGTTAATAAAGTCTTTCAATTGGAAACATACATATAAATCTACTTAATAGTAAAAGAATTATAAACCCTACGGACACTCATTAGCTCCTAATCCGATAATTGGCAAAACTGTTATCCAATTCAAATTTAGCCAGTCTGTGGTAATGCTATAAATGCTTATTTACCACATGATACGATTAATGTACTGAGCCAAGGAAGCATAAGTGTCAAACAATAAAAGAAATATGAACATGAAATAAATTATAATAAAATAAAATATTGTTAAAAATAATTTTTATACCATTATAAATGGTTCTTTTGTATGTATTTATAATATAAACAATAATTGCTTGAAAATATCAGCAAACAATAGCATGGAATAAACCTTTCAGAGAAAAGGAATACAACTATGTAGCAGTACTGGTATATTAAATATGTAAAAAGTGAAGTGGCTTTTAAACATAATAGTGCACTCAGATTACAGAGAGGGACAAGTTCACAGCGATGTGTAACAATTTTGTTATCCAAACTGGGGGACCATTTCTTGCAATAGTAAGACAAAATTTGGTCTATATAAATTCTAACAGCTAGTATTACTAATAAACTTTGACGGTTCTTTGAACATTGATGTGTGTGTAAGTGAGGTCACTAATTTACAATTCATGGCATTCATGCAAAGATAAAGATGCATCCTGTAATCAGCAGTATAGCATGATCAGCTATAACGCTAATAGTGGAACTGATATCAGATTGAGTTAGATAAACATACCAATTGTCCTCTGTGGAAAGATATGGCAATAGTATTTCATCAGTAGACAAGGTAATTATAATATAATCAGCAAATTCTAATTACCTTAATTTATATATGTATGACAAGTCGAATTTGATTGCAAACATTGATATTACAGTCTGTTTTGGTCACCAACCAGTTTTGAAAATAAATAAAGTTGAAACTATTCTTAGTAAACTAGTGATTTGTTTTTAAGTTATTTTTAATATGTGCCTTCTCTGCCTTTATTTATGTTTTTGAAAACAGATATTTAATGTTCGTCATATTTAAATAGTACGATGATTATTGATTTCATGAATAGGTTATGCTTGAGACACAGCTATTATGAACTACAGGAACTTTGTGTCATTGTGCGATTAGCATCATTCACCAACTGGCCGAGTGACATCAGACCGGAATAATTGGCAGATGATGGCTTCTTTTACACAGGTGGTACCGGCACAACATTTGACATCGTCATACCTTTTTGATTCTTTTGATGAACAGATTTGCAACAGTAAATCGTCCTCTAGTTTCTGCTATACAAGTAGATATAAGGCTGATGATGGTCATGGGTGGTTGAGTGAATAAGTTTTATTGGATTGAGATTATTTGTCCCTCCAAGACCAGTGAAACCACCTGAACAATAGTTGCCCAACCAAACAAAAATGTTGTTGTGAGTCTTAAATGCATGTAATAATTATTCCTCATTTGAGGAAGCAATGTTTTCTACAAGTTCGCATGTGTCTAATAAATTAATACTGCACATTGAGTATAGATCCCACATTATCTAGTCTACATATATGTTAGTTATAGTCAATTCTGCATCCATTTAATATCCAATTGCAAAGATTACTTCCGATGCACAATTTTTATATCTGTTTTTCTTGTATCTAGATCAGCAAGATGTGGTCTGTTGTTTCGCCTGTGACAGTGGATTAAAAAAGTGGAATCATGGTGATGAGCCGTGGATTGAGCATGCTCACTGGTTTCCGCAAAGTCCTTTTGTAAAACATGTGAAATATCAAGAATTCATCGACCTTATACTTAGAATAACGACAGAATCAGATGAGGAACACGGTCTCATGTTAAAAGAAAACAATACTTTATCGCGACAATTGATTACAGAATTGTAAACGTTACTTTAATTTCTTTAACAGAGATACTTTTCCTGTGTCATAATTCCAAAATTTATTTTACTAGATACAAATGTGTTAGTGTTTTATTAACTGTAATAGGTATTTGAACAAGTTTTATTTCCTAAATAACGATGGTAATAGATGCATCCTAACACTGAAACATATTCTATCATTCTCTGAACTGCTGGTGCTTTGACGCTTAGTCTTTTGCATGGCATATTATGTGTACATGATAACCATATCGTAAACAAAAGTTATGACAGACTACACTTTCGTAAATAAATAAGTTTTGCTGAAATATTTAAACAAAACTTTCGTATCTATCTATCGAAAGGCAAAGTGATGACTTATTTAACTTTATGACATTCATGTCCATTTATACATGATATTTAATTTTACAATATAATTTTTATATTAACGTTCTTCGCATAAACCTTCCTCTGCACTTCTGCCACTGATAATTTTTGTCATTAGTATGTCTGATACCATGGTCGTAGCCATTACGTGGGAAAGTAATTGACAAAACTACCGTCGGAAAACCCTGATTTGTCAAGGATTGCAAAAACCGTAGATTACATTATCTAGCAAAGTGAACAAAATTGTATTTATAATTCGCATATTACAAACAAGATAATATAAACATCGCATTATAAACCGTTAAATAAGAGCTTATAATGAAAAAGCATAACATGACTATACTAGGGAAAGCAAATTAAACACATTTAAAGGCACTCTCGATTTGACAAATGCTCTAAAACATGTATGAAACAAAGATATTACAAGCTATAAACTCAACATGAATGTCTTATAATACTTTGAACATATTTTCTAGACTAAACTAAAACAAGCAGTCACAGTGTACAAAAGCAAATGCAAGCGTACTTTTCACATTGAAGTTTAATATTCCATTTTTGATATGAACATAACTTACTTAAAGGAAGAGGAAACAGTAATTTACTTAACCTTTAAACTGAACAATCCAATGGCTGATGTGCCCACCTTGAAGAATGAAATGGATCTCCAGATAGACCAAGGTAACACTGCAATATCTTTTGAGAAGAATAATTGTATATCACAAGCTTTTACATAATATTTATTTCTATTTTACAATGCCAGTATATTGTACAAATGCATGATATACTTGACGTTTACAAACGTATACATTCTGAGCAGTACACGAATCAAAAGTGCTTCAATCTGACATTGCATGAAGTATGTTAGAAATAAGTTAATCTCGTGATGTTGTTGCTAAAGAGATCAAAGAGTTGCTTAGCAAAGGTACAATTCTATCCATTTGTTCTCATAACGTAAAAAGTAGTAAATCAATCGAAGATCATTTAAAGCGCATTTATAAAATAATTTGTTTGGCAAAACAAGTCTTGTATAAAAATAATCTTTGTGTAAATTAGTTACCAACCAGTAGAATTGTTTATTAAAAAGAAGTATTACTAGAAAGGCCAATAATCTTACTTCCCCATCACCACCAAATTAGAAAATCACTGTCGATGATTAAGAGCTAATATTACCATATCAATAACAAAAACAAAACAACAGTTTCGTATATTTTTGTATAATTTTAATTCAAAATGAAACATTTAAAATAAAATAAATTCTTTGATTATATTTAACATACAGCCGCCTCAACGTATAATCAATTAAACCCAAAGTGGCGTCATCAGGATGCTAACAAATAATTAATGCAAAATACGACAATTTGCCATCATTTGTTGGTTGGCCACAAATTCAGTCCCTTTCTTATGTTATAAAAGAAAAAATGATCGAAATCTACTCTGACAGATGATTTAGTTTACTTAGTAACAGAAACCAAAATTGATGTTGGACAAAGAGTTGTAGTTGCTACCAGAACGAACGCTATGCTTCTTTTCGAAGACATAAAGAGGGCGACTACCAAGTGATGTTTAAAGCAACAGATGCGCTACTGTTAAGTCCAGTTTTATGAAAAATAATTATCAAGTTGTACGAGAACTGCATTGACACAAAAAGTCAAAGGAGCACATTATGGCATGGATTTAAGAATTTAGGGTGAGTTATTTGGAGTCGGGGGATTTACCATTCCAACATAGAACGCCGTCCAACCAAGAATCACATATTCAGACAAGGTAAAATATTATCCTTTTTGAATCATAATCGACTGCATCCCCTTGATGGTAACAATGGGTCGTATATTATGCATAGAGGCCGGCTTTTTATATCCTATGAATAGCTTGATAAAGTTAATTGCTCTAGATGATTTGTACAAAATAAGCTGATCAAAGAAGGGCTAGTCGATGAAGGAACAAAGCTCCCATTTTAGTGATTACAGCATAGAGATGCCAACGGAAATATATCATAATCTAGACTACAGTATAATCTAGACTACAATATAGGGAATTGTTGCTTATGCTTGTAGTAAAAGAAATTTTAAAAACACCAGCTGTTCAGAAAACGAAGATGATAAAGGAAGAGCAAACAAACAACAACTCAACCAGATTACATAGAAAAGAAGAAAGACAGGAAAGGAACAAAATTTCCACGACTAAAATACAGGGGACATGTATTAAATGCAACAAATTTTGTTTCTGAGCGGTTTAATCAACCAGATGGCAAACTTGTTAGAGCGGTTTTTCATAAAAACTTAGACGGTGGCATAACAAATGAGCGATATCACCATGTGATCAGGAAGCTTTAAGATGCCGAGAAGGCAAATAATAACACAGTTGTAAGTGCCTGTATCGATGACATTCTTGCCGATCTACCTGGAATAAACGTAAATATATTGACACTAAAATCGCGGAATTGAAACTTCTCTGTAAGTAAACAATATGTTTATTTGAAGAACCAATATCAACATCCCATATATGGAGACAGTCTGTTAATCAGTCTCAGAGGCAAACGAATCGAGGAGATAGAAAAGAAAGTCTCTCCACCCACGGCACAGCTCTCTCGCCGATGACTCCGTCCGCACGCTGTCATGTATCCTGTAGGCAACCGACACTTGTTTTTCAAACAGCGTCTCTTTCCGTCAAGCCATTGGGCGATCCAAATTTTCTCAGAGAGATTTCGGTTCTCGTTGTACCCGCAACCTCTACATTCCTGCCAGAAATACCGTCAGACTCAGTAAATGACATAAGCTTTGCATCAAGAGATCCGGGCGCTCATCGAGAAGCCCCCCCCCTTCTCTCTCTCTCTCTCTCTCTCTCTCTCTCTCTCTCTCTCATGTCTCATCTTAGATTTCTTTGACCTTGCCATTTTCTTTGCTTGTGTGTCAGATACTACAGAAGATGGAACTAGAGTGACGTCTATAAATCCGGGATCATGGAGTGCATCTGACGATATCCGAATACCCCAGTATCAGGCATTCTGTGTTCGATTGTCTTCGTTTGCCCGATGGCCTAGTGGCATCAGGCAAAGCCCAGAACAAATGACAAATGCTGGCTTCTATTATACAGGTAAGAGATATTATCATATACATTTCTTATTGCTAGTAAGTGCCTGCGTGCATAAAGCATGTTTATTTGTGTTTCTCCAGTATTTCCCTTCCCCCTTTATTAATGAATTTATACTAAGAAAGTCTCCTAAAAATTGCTTACTTGTAAGTATTTATAAAATGGAAATTATCCAGACCATATAAATTGCTTGTGACAAAATCTCCACTGTTTTATCGCTTTCCTAAAGGCATTTTCTGATAATGACCAATCACAGTCCAAACGCTGGCATAATAAATGATATTTTTGCGCTAAACTATTGAGTTTAGCACTTGCGTAGAGTGTCGACGACAAATATATCCCCGATAAATTGCACGCTAATCCTTTTGTGTCCCAATAGTAAAGCAAATGTTGAGAGTTTCCGCCATAATCAACATAATCTGATACATTCAACAAAAGTTTATCATACCAGAGCAGTTCTTGATGCTGCATTTCATTGAGAAAGAAAATGTGATTTTTGGAAGTGATTTATGAAACTTTCAAGAGTTGCGCCAACAGCTCGTCAATAATATCTCCTAAGTGGCTTGGCCTTATAGGTTCGAGTTAATGTACTGACAAAATTAGGTGAATATTAATATCATGCCTCTGTATTCTCATCCAAAGATTTATGTTGATGAAGCGTGTAATTATTGCCTCAAAGAAAGTGTTACTAATATTTATTTGTAACTGGTCACCGAGGGAGCACATTTAAATTTTTTAAAACTTCGCTTTACTTCTTTTGCTAGATTTAAGACAGTTTCTGTATTGCCTATTACCTATGGTATCGGATATTAAACACACCTCATTTGACTAAGTAAATTTCGTGATGAAATTAAATATCATTTGAATGATTTATTGTAACGAGTTTGGAAATTAACAATCAAAATCCTCTCAAAGATTTGATGATTATTAAGAGTTTGGTAAGTTGCAGTTAAAAATGAGTGAACACATAATTTGTAAACTTTGTCTGAGAGAGTCTGCATCAACTAGATCATAAAATAGTAGGATTGGGTTGTACGTCTAACGGAAGAAATTAAAACATGACATTGTGTATTACATCTTTTCATGCCTGAGTGTGCATGGTGTCATCGTGTAGGTCATAACTATTTTTCGTATAAAACTTTTTACGACTCTATGGTCTTATACTAAGCAAAAGAAAGAAGCAAAACCAATAAATTTTGTAAAACGTAATAAATCATCACTTTGTCAAGATGCGTTGTCTAAAACTCCTTACAATAATTCACACAGTTCTAGAATAATAGTATATTACAAAGAATGAGCACTTTTTATTTCCAATGAACAGTCCAAACAAATGTTTCTCCTCTGGAATAATATCCAAGTGCAACATAAAACACGTCTGTAGACTTACAACAGGATACAAAAAATGAGAATGACTCCAAGATCAAAATGAAACTAATTTCTCAGTTCTTTCTTTATATACACATTTTATGGCGACTACATCTGGCAGATCACACTACCTATTTTGCATTTAACCTGCCTGATCATGTGACCTAGTCCAACCAATGGAATGTTGCTGAATTCTTCTAGAAACGTCGAAACCCCATAAGCCAATGTGAAATGTAGTCAAAAGCGCCATTAAGTCGTATTATTAAGATCAGTATTGATAATTGTCAACACTTACGTAAACATATATTCATAGATCCTATGTAATACTACGATCATAACAGACTCATGTAGGCAAGATCTAAGGAAAAATTCTGCAAAATTTACAGTCATGAATAAAAAGTTATAAACATTAGATACAATTATGTAACAGGAGTTACAGAAGATATAGATATATATGCTTAACATTTATGTCTGATTGTGTGTGGTCTCTTCATGTAGGCCTTAATCATTTTATAATATACCCAGTCAGACCTGAGTGTACATGACATCATAATGTAGACCATAATCAATAGTAGTACTGATTGTGTGTTTGATTTTTCTCAGCTGACGTTGAGTGAGACCGACCTTCACTTCGTGATAAGACATTAATATTCTAATAAATAACACGTTCGATTATGAATTATACTAATTTCCACACGTGCATTGATTAACTTTTTTCCGACCACCAGTACCCTCCAGCAACAGTGTCTTGTCAGAAATTATCACATCAGAATTGTACTTAGCACCGCCAGCATTAAGGACACGTGCATGAAAATAAATATCGACAGTGGTCTGCCTGATCAGCTTCCAGTGAAATGTAACAAATCGGATAGAACGTACGAAAGGATAGTTGCAAAATTAGCAGGCCCATTTTAACGATTTGATGCCGGTCCATGTAAGACAATATATGTAACATACACTGGCAGTATGATTGGCATCTGCGTAGTCAAGCCGAATTTTTTTCCGAAGATTACTGATGACTGTTTAACCGTGAAAGACCTCAGTCACTTCCAAGTTGTCAAATGTTTGGTCATTATCTCTCACTGCAAGTTGAAATGACAGGAACACGTATTTTGGTTCAGCAAGACCATGCTATGTACTTATTTGCCAAGTAAACTGCCCCACAAAATATTGCGTCTGTGATATGTGCGAGAAGCGACATCAGATAGTTGATGTGGTTTCTAACTGCATAAACGATAACAAGCCTGACTCTGCACAGTGAAGGGGATAACACGGTCATCCACAAAGTCAGTGCATCTAATACAACTTTACGGACAGGAGCACCTGCATTACGCCAAAGGCATCGTTGGAGTTGTTCCCAGAAAATAAGGCAACTATATGTCTACTCCAAATATAACCTTACGAACATCTCTGCAAAACCAAAACATGTGAATTGCGCAGGAATACCTTAATGAAGCTCCAATGAGTTGTGCAAATCCAAGGTTGAAATTTGGGTTGGAACCACTCACAAGAGGGGCGGCGGCACCAGGTCTGTAATCCACAGCAGTAAGTTTTAGGTCCACAACAGAATCCTGCACATGTTGTTGAAATGAAAGCAGTTATAATCTGTGTGATCAGTTAATTGTTGACAAACATCATGGTTGGGCAAGCGGTTCTCGTGTAATCATCGCTGTATTGGGCGAGTCTGAGAATCTTCGTGGCGACATCAACATTGTCCAGAATGGATTGGATTTCTTTTCTATCGATAAAATAATACGCACTATTAAACAACGCTATGATGCCATTGTTAACACATCCCATTGACACGTAATTGGCACTGAATTCGTGCACCAGTTTTCCCTCTACTTCCAAATATGCCTTACATGGAAGGAAAAACCTAGTGTCTTGTACTTGCAACTCTATTTGTAACTGATTGGGTATGAGGAATACTGAAAATCTCGTTTGCTTAGATCCACAAACACGGGCATTCCCATGTCCAATGCTGAATCAAACACCTAACTGAACTTGGCCACTGTTTATAAATTATTGATTGTCTTGAATATCGTTCAAATCCACTTTTCATGACCAGATTTGCAATCGTTGAATCTGAAAATCGCTATTGAGCGGATTCGTGAATGATTGTATTCGCTGCATCTCGACGGCAGTGTAAGTGGAGCCCTATTTGGTGCTCGTGTTATTAATCGCCATCATCGTTCTGTGCCACCTCCGAACCCTGTTGGTTCAGAGGATCCACAGCTGCAGTTTTGACACTATCCACGACTCCTATGATCACTTGTTTAGCGATGAGTGCAGAGCGCGATGTTGGAGCAATGAGTGATTTTGGTACGCTAGCAAATAATCCACGAACAATGCCACCGAGCTCAGTTCTGTAATAGTTCACGTACACGGGTTTTCTTGCGTTAACTACGCGAATGGGTGTTTTCATGTCCACGAAGGACCGTCACTGTTTGTTATAATTATTAACTGCAAGGCTGATCATTAATATACGGTCGTATCACCAATGTTTCACTCCGCAATTTCAGCATGTGCCTGTCTTGATACACCTTGGAAAAAATGAATACGATTTAGCCGATTATTATGGCATGGCAGATACACAGGTGCCGCCGAGTAATCGAGATCAAGTCACGTGGTTCAACGGAGGGTGAAAACCCAAACAGAATGTAACCCTGTACAACTACGCCTATGATGTCGGACCTGCTTTCGTAACGGCCACTGACACAGTCACATGTTAAATATTAACTTGGGTTGTCGAGGTAATTCTCACAATGTCATGTGCGATAAGTTATTCCACAAGCAAGGATCGTTTATCTTCTGGAATGTGCCCAGGCTAACTTAGTATTGACCTCATGGACAAATGTGCAATATCCACATCTTACCTTTAAGATTCGATGGCAATGACAAAACTGAGTGTGGTCTCATGGGCACGTATGTAAAGGTTTTTCAGTCCTTGCCAGTTACCACCAATATTCTTAGTCGAATTTCTTCATTGATTTGTTCTGCGTCGTACGCGCCCGAAGAAAGTTCGAAAGAATGCCATTTGGCGCTGGTGTCTGCTGAAAACACAATGAATTGTTCGGGGGTAGGCCACCAAACGGTTGGTGGCCGGATATTAAGTAAAATGTACCGAGGCTCTAGTGATGTCAAATGTGCTTGAGTCCGCAGCAATTACAGGTGCAGACAACGTCAGACTGAAGTGTAGATTGGTAGATGACATGGTGATCATCGAGGAAACGCTCTTGGCTCTATTTACAACCACGTATTACACTGAAGCATACATTTCATGTAAGACGAAAAGCGTCTCACACTCACAATCTTAATCGTGTCAGAATTTATCATCATCAGTGTTGCATGTTCCGTGGATGTCTTCAACAAGATCGTGCAGCAGCGCACGTTATGCGTCCATGTCTCTGAGATGATTTGCGAGCAACAGCTGATAAATCTATGTGGCTTCATTGATAATTTCAAATGTGCTTGAGTCCGCAGCAATTACAGGTGCAGAAAACGTCATACCGAAGTGTAGTTTGGTAGATGACATGGTGATCATCGAGTTCACGCTCTTGGCTCTATTTACAACCACGTGTTACACTGAAGCATACATTTCACGTAAAACGAAAAGCGTCTCACACTCACATTCTTAATCGTGTCAGAACTTATCATCCTCAGTGTTGTATATTTCGTGGATGTCTTCAACAAGATCGTGCATCAGCGCACGTTATGCGTCCATATCCATGAGATGATTTGTGAGCAACCGCTAATAAATCTATGTGGCTTCATTGATAATTTCATAGGAATTTTTGTCCGCACGAACTGATTCCACGAGTATTTTCAATCGATCGGCAATGTCGTTAGGATCACAGTCCACCACCAAGGCATTCCATTTCGTTTCTTGTTTCGCCTATGTTCTTTATAGTCTTTGTTCTACTTTTGCAGGACTGGTGGGTACATGCGATATATCAGCTCTTTTTCTTCTGGTGTGAGTATAGAGAGTCTTTCAACAGGTTGTTATAGTGTAACGATTATTTTTGCAGATTTGGCTAATGAACGTTTCTTTTTTTTTGCAGATTAGGTTAGACCGTTTAATGTTTTGGTTGCAGACCAGGAGGTTTAGATTTTGCCCAGTCTTTTATCTGATTATGTGTCCATTCCTCACGCCCTTTCAGTAAACGAAATTGAGGGACATTTTGTTTCATTGACCACTTGTTAAATTGCTGTTATTCAGGTGCAGGTACAGATGCTTATTCCTGTTCTTTTGAGATTGGATGGGGAGTAGTAAGAATTCCAGAACTTTGTCTTGGCAATTCTTGTAGTGGTGGTGCTCGCTGCATTTGTAAAAATTCTCTCCATAACGCTTCAACTTCTTCAGTGCTTCAGTCAACAAATGCATTATATGTTTGTACAAAATGAGTCTACCGAGCACCTAGAGCTTGTTGCTCTCCAGTAAACCCCCTGAAAACCATTTTAGGCCATTCCTTACTCATGTATTGGCGGTCCAAGGTTGACATTGCCGGGGTGGGATTGGGAGACAAGCGCCCCAGTCCTCCAGAAATGCTCCATACGGCTTGCATCACTGATCGCCTCTGTCAACTAAAATTCAGCTCCTGGCCTTCGAGAGTGGCTTAGCTTCTAAGTCCGGGAGACCATCATTCCACTAACAGGAGAAGGGGTCAAGGCGGACCTCCGCTGACTTGCGGCTATACCCACTCACCGGAAAGGCTAATGGAGTAAACCCCGACAGAAGATCCGGAGACGGAGTCCCTAAGGTAGTATGACATTGACTTCATCGTCATTCCGGCAACTCCTGTGACGCCGTTGGTGCCAAGCCGTATCGGTATTCGTCGTTGCCTTGGGTCCACCAGCTGCGTGGAGAAGGGGGATCTGCTGCATGGGCAACAGCTGATTCTCCATACCACCCTGCCCAGGCTTCGTAGCTCCACTGGAGTGGACACTCCAGCGTCGTCGTAAGGCGTCGACACAACACGGGAAGCAGTAGTTTACCGTTTCTAAGTCATTGCTCGATTGGCTTAGAACTTGGTTCTATGGGTTGCTTCCGACGGTGGGAGAGATCACCATGTCTCACTGGACAGCTACCGCTTGCCTCAAGCTGGGCAGCTCCCATTCAGTCAGATGCTGCCCCGCCATGGCTTCCTGGTTCACTGGGTGCGTGGAGCTTAGAGAAACATATCGACAAGCGGGCTACAAACTCCGCACCAGGCAAGACTCAAAGAAGAAACATGAGGACTTCAGCTCTTCGTTTCGCAAGATGGAACATCAGGACCATATATCCTGGACTCACCGCTGACCTGCAACAGATCGACGAAGCACGAAAGACTGCAGTCATTGACAGGCATTCTCCCGACTGAACGTCGACATTGCCTGCCTTCAGGAGACCCGACTAGCCGACAGCGGCACCATCAGGGAAGCCAACTACACCTTTTGGTAGCATGGGAAGCCCTCGGACGAACCTAGGCAGCTGTCAACGTCCTCAGGCCCAGCCAACATCTTCAGCGTGTACGCCACAATCCTCTGCTCTACCCACGAGGAGAAAGACGAGTTCTACGAGGCTCTGGATCAAGCGATATCCAGTATTCCCAGCACTGAAGGTCTCTACCTAGTAGGAGACTTCAATGCTAGTGTGGGAGCTGACCACGATGCCTGGTCCACCTGTCTCGGCTTTCACGGAAGGGGCAAGAGCAACGAGAACGGTCAGCGACTGCTAGAGATGTACTTCTTCCACAGCCTATATGTGACCAACACCTTCTTCAAATGCAAGGAGATCCACCATGTGTCATGGAGACACCCACGTTCCAGCCACTGGCACCAGCTAGACCTCGTCTCCACCAGGCGTGTGGGAACGGCTTGTGTCCTCCTCACCCGCTTATACCACAGTGCCGACTGCGACACTGACCACTCCCTCATGGCCAGCAAGGTGCAAATAATACCCAAGAAGCTGCACCACGCCAAGAAGAAGGGTGGCCCACTCATCAACACCTGCTGTACAAGCAACCCAGAGAAGACACAGCAGTTCATCAGCAAACTGCAGGAGGTTTTAACGAAGAGACACCCGATGACACCAAGTGGTCCCACCTCCGTGACGCTGTGTACAATTCAGCGATCACTGCCTACGGGAAGAAGAAGCGCAAAAAATGCCGACTGGTATGAGGCCAACTGGGAGGAGAGGAAAGCCCTCCTGGCTTACAAGGCTGCGCCTAGCCATAGTACACTATATGCCCTAAGGACGGCCAGGAACAACGCGCAGCAGACTGTTCGCCGCTGCGTCAACACGTACCAACTGAACCTCTGCATCAGTATACAGACAGCTGTCGACACCAGGGATGTAAGAGGCATGTACGAGGGTATCAAGAACGCGACAGGTTCCCCCACCTCCAAGCCGCACCCCTCAAGTTAAAGAAGAGCGAAGTCATCACAGACCTGGGGAAACAGTTGCAGCGCCGGGTTGAGCACTATCTCGAACTGCATACAATTGAAAACGTCGTCACCGACACCGCCCTGGACACCATCCCAGACCTGCCAGTCATGGAGGAACTAGACACACCTCCCACTCTGGAAGAACTCAGAAAAGCCAATGACTGCCTCGCTGGTAGGAAGGCTCCTGGGAGCGACGGCATCCTTCCTGAAGTTCTCAAGAGCTTTAAACCAGCATTGCTCCAGCCTTTGTACGAACTCCTCTGCTGATACTGGCAACAGGGAGACATCCCCCAAGACATGCGAGACGCCAACATCGTCACTTTGTACCGGAACAAAGGAGATCATAGCTACTGCAAAAACTACCTGGGCATCTCCCTCCTCAGCATCGTCGGAAAGGCTTTCGCCCGTGTAGCCCTGGCGCGCTTGCAGACCCTAGCCTCTCGCGTCTACACAGAGTCTCAGTGTGGCTTCCGAGTCGGCCGGTCAATTGTAGACATGATCTTCTCACTACGCCAGCTGCAGGTGAAGTGTCGTGAGCAACAGATGCCCCTCTATATCGCCTTCATACCCCTGACGAAGGCGTTTGACCTGGTCAGCAGGACCGGACTCTTCAGGCTCCTACAGAAGATTGGCCGCTACCACCCCCAGACTGCTCGCTGTTGTCACGTTGTTCCATTAGAACATGCACAGCACCGTATACTTCAACAGCACAACATCGGAGGCCTTCCCAGTCATCGGCAGAGTGAAGCAAGGCTGAGTCCTTGCGCCGACGCTCTTTGACATCTTCTTCTCCATCCTTCTTCAGTAAGCCTTTAAGGACTTCAGCGAGGGAGTGTACATCTATACCAGGGCTGACGGCAAGCTGTTCAAAATCGCCCTTCTCCGTGCTAAGACTAAAGTCACAGAGGTTCTCATCCGTGAATTGATCTTCGCCGACGATGCAGCCTTGACATTACACACGGAAGATGGACTGCAGGAGCTGGTGCGACACCTGCAAGGAATTTGGATTGACCATCAGTCTGAAAAGGACGAATGTCATTGAGCAGGACGCAGACTCCCCTCCCACCATCGCCATCGATCGGTACAACCTGGACGTTGTTGAGAACTTCACATATCTCGGGTCCACTATCTTTCCAGGGATGCTAAGGTGAACGGCAGGATTGCCAAGGCATCAGCAGTTATGGCCACACTGAACCAGAAAGTCTGGAACAACCCCAACATCACTGAGAAGAACAAATTGCGCGTCTACCAGGCATGCGTTCTGAGCACACTCCTCTCCATCAGCGAGGCATGGACCACCTATGGGTGCCACGAGAGGAAACTCAAGAGCTTCCACCTGAGATGCCTGCGGCGCATTCTGCGCTTCCAGTGGCAGGACAAAGTACTCAACACAGAGTTTCTGGAACGCGTGAACATGAACAGCATGTTCGCCATTCTCAGCGAGAATGCCTTGGACCCAGGCCGCATCTCCAGGGACCTGCTATACTGCGAGCTAGCAGAAGGCTGCAAGAAGGACATGAAGACGGCCAACATAAACGTTAACGACTGGGAGCGCTGTGCTGACGACCGCTTCGCCTGGCACCTTGCTATCAGACAGGGCGTTCAGAAAGCCGAGGGAGCGAGAAACACAAACCTAGGTTGCAAAGAGAACCAGGAGGAAGGCGAAACAATGACAGCCTTAACAAGCATCGCCGTTCACCTGCAGCAAGTGCAACAGAGACTGTCACTCTAGAGTCGGGCTCTTCAGCCACTCGCGACGGTGCAGATAGGACACCATTGTCTCACAAAGACGGACGGATGCCAAAGACGACTCATGTATTTATCAGGTACTCTTTCCAGTCGGGAGGTCTGCTAAGAGAGACACGCATCGAATTTTCAAACATTGCCTGGAGAGCTACATCATTAAGAGATTAACGCGGTGTTGACAACTCTGACTTCTACTCGGATGTCAAGTCTGGTATTCTGGCACGTGCCTCTTTTATAGGATTGGTTGTTAAATTGATGCATTCTAGTGAGACACGTTCGTGTGAAATCCTACTACAAGCCAGCACGATACCATAATTCAAATCAGTCTTGAGAAAGCTTTACAGGTTTGAAGTAATCCGTACAAACATGTCATGAAACTTATTCCACAAATGGTAGGTGGCAAATCAAGTCCAATAGATGTTTCCAAGACCATGCGCGTCAATGCCATTAAATAATATCAGAATGTTGCAGTTTTCACGGATCCCTTTGGGCTCATGGGCGTATCGCCAAGTCAGATAAATCACGTTCGTCTTTTTGTGTCGGTCTCGTGAAAATGTTTGTACGGGATTGTCTTGATTCCCAAGCATCACATCGTCGTACACCAACAGATTGGTTTTATTGGCCTTCAAATTGTCAATGGTAGATGCATTCTCGATGGTAAAAAAAAAAAAAAAAAAAATCAATGGTAGACGACGAGATGAGATTGGCGTTGCTACCACTTCTCAACGCCTTTTGAACATCTTAAAGTACATTATAACACGGCTAATCATCAGTCGATGTCTCAATCAAGTACAACCCTTCCTAGGTTAAACATTGTAAAACCACATTCATCAGCAGTTGAGTTTAACCGAATCCAGAATGACCAATGCCCGAAGCAATTTGGAAATACGGTTCCGTTATCATGCTTGGGCGATTTAGGTGTTGTTTTTCAGGACTCAATGAGCCATCGATGTCTGGCTTGCTCTTTTTCTTTATTTTCAATGACATGATCGACTCGGATTCGTTAAGGCAGATTTTGTATGGAGTTCACAAACAAGTAATTGTTCATGAGCTTGAAGAAATCCTTTTCAAAGACTTTGGCAGCCTTTGTGGTATGTCCGTATTCATCGTAATGGAAGGAGCCATCCAAGCTTGCAGGCACAATTTTAGCACTCGATGGATCTTGGTGACAGGCATACCCAGATTGCTGTGCCGGTTAAGCAGCATACCAAGATCTATGATCCATACATAGTGCGTTACCGTTCCTGATTGTTTAATTTCACTCAGCAGCACCAAATTGATCTGAAATCATTCATGCTGTCATTTGGGCGGATGAAAGCCTTTGTTATCCATGAACACATTAACAGCTATGTGTTTCAAATTTCTTCTGTGTGGCTTTGATGACTTTCACGGGAAACTCGAGAACACCAAAGTTGAGTCTACCCTTGTGTTGCGATATTTTCGAGTCATGTCACTCATCTGATATGGCACTGACAAGATCACACACTCATGACAATGAATATGAAAATTCTTCTCGTTGATTACTGACTTTGACCCAGTTTGGCGTTGCCATGTGACTGGATTCACAAAACGGGTGATACGGCGAAAGATGGTCACATCTTTCGAGAGTCTGTGTCGACATGGCATTGGTGTATTTCTCCAGTGTTCCGAGACTCATTTCAATGTCTCTGCTAAGTTCAACGCTGATGTGGCTGCTGTCTTTGCGTTTCAGGATTGTGCGGGTACCATTGTGAATCTACTGAGTAGTAGTTTTCAATGTATCCTTGTATCGACTAAGCGGCAAAATAGCTACGGTTCCGGAAATTAGATTTGAAAGCATTTGTCGTGCAAAGACTGATTTGTAGATAGGTGGGAGAATGGCCATGTGATAGTCCAACTAACCATTACATTTCTGAAATTTGAATTCAGGCATTTGTGATTGTTTTGGTTTTCATACGAACATACTTAGTCGCTTCAGTAGCAATAGCAGGGCCGAGACGACCTTTTCATTCTTTCTCAACACGAAGACTGTTTTGTTTATACGAGTCTACCATCGCCCTCAGGACGTTGGCTTTTCCTGATCTACTGGGTATTCAGATATTTTAGTTCGCGCACACATTATCTCAGTTGTTTAACCGTTGTTGTTGCCGTCGCAGTATCTGGTGGTGGTGGCGGTGGTGGCGGCGGCGGTAATAATTGTGAATTCAGCGCAATGATGGGTCTCAATAATTCTAACATATCTGCTTTTCTTATACTACTTGTTATGTATATACCATACTGCCATGCGAATTGTATTATCTGTGGTAAAATAAGCTTGCTTATACTAAGTGGAGGGCAAAGCGTTTTTCTAACTGGGTGATTTTATCGACGGTTTGTTTTACTTTTTAGTATTTTGTCAGGATCAGAAACTGCAATCGCTTCAATTCTGGTGATTATTTCATCTGTTCCTTTTATTGTTGTGGTATCTGTTTGTGTTCGTGCTTTGGTAGTGTGTGTGATTTAGATTTTTAACGTAGCTTTAACAATGTTTCAGTCATATCGCTACGATGTCTGCAGTGCGACAGTTTATAGTGATGTCTAGCACTGGGGCATCATGCCGCAGACACGTCCCACCCAGTCACATTATCCTGACACCATGCCGACCGGTTCTAACATATCCTGACACCATGCCGACCGGTTCTAACACTAACCTCTTAATGCTGAACGCCAAGCGAGGCAGCTGTTAGTACCATTTTTTAAAGTCTTTGGTATGCCTGGCCGGGGTTCGAACTCGCGACCTCCCGCATCCGAGGCGGCCGCTCTAACCACTAGGCCACCGGAGCGGTGTGTGCTTTGGTAGTCACAGGCGTTTGTTGTTTTGAATTTTGTCTGCGCAATTTATAAAACTCCCGAAAGTAAGGCTGGAAAAGTTGGTTACGTGATTTGACTTCGCGTGATCCCAATAATGTCGAACCTCCCATCGCTAATTTAATCCACTTTTTGCCTAAGGAGGGTGTCAGAAAATTTTATTATATACTTGCGTCGCCTTTCTTTTACAGAGCTCTAATGTGCTCTGCAAAATAAATTGAGTTGGGATGCCGCCCTTTGTAATTTTCAAAATTTCCTTCAATTGTTGTTAATTAACAACTTCGTCGTCACTCATTATTTTCTATATAAACAACCACTGACAATATTTTTCATATAAGAATAGTGTCAACTATAATGTCCTCTTTCTGGCACCATAAAATGATCAGCGGACATATACTGTAGATGCTATATAACACACTGTAAAGAAAATCAATACACAGCAAAACTGCTATGGTACATTTATTCATTCATTGTAGTAGGCTTGGTAGCGTGCATATATTGATCGCTACCATAGACTTGACTGTCTGAGTACACCATCACTCTCTCTATCTCTCTGGAGGAATTTCCTTTCCACAATTACTGCAGACCAAGAGTTGTACGAAAGTGTGGCTGTTTGACCTTATTCGATACCCTATACGGACACGGACAGCCGTACGAGCCTCTTACCCCAACGACTGACTCATTAGCGTCACTTTTATGTTTACACCTCTCGCTTGACAAAATTAAAAGTGATCAAACATGTGTGGATCGCTTAGGGGATAACGATAGAGGCAAAGACGGGTGTCAGTGGATCCATAGGGGTGCGAATGAGGTGAAGCACGCACTTCTGTACTTCTTTATTTTATATTACACTCATTCATACCCGAATTTGCGTGGTCCCATCATGCAATCCAAAACCATTTTATATTATACACTTTATACCTGAGTGTGCTTCGTCTCATCGAGTAAACCATGACCGTTGTTTAGTTTATATTTATATGTCAGGTATCTTATAGAGCTAATATGAATCTAAGAATTTCGGAGAATCTCATTATCACTTATCAATTATTGATTAGTCAAGAAATTATAAATTTATGTTGCTAAGATGACTCATGACAATATTTGTTGCTATTTATATTAAATAAATTCACATATAAAGTTTACCTACATCGTTGCATCACATGTTCTAATCCATCTTGTTCTGTTTTGTTTTGTTTGTCATGTATCTGAAGCAATATTTATGAACCATCTCATTTAAATCTAGTAATTAAGAAATTGTACAGAATAATAACAGCAAAATCTTATACATTGAAATTTTATGTGCACAGTTATTAATCAAGTAATCTAGCAGAAATTTGTCATTGCGAAAATATTTAACAGGACTTTTTCAAGATAGCTTATGATTAGTTTCAATTGAATCGTGAATTTTATGGCAAACACTAGCAAAACTGAATATAGTGAACACACACACACACACA